>JAJPUD010002578.1:195986-255913 GCA_023553655.1 Myrmecobius fasciatus
AGCAAGAGATACAAAAAGAAATTCCATTCCAAATAGCAGATGATAGGATAAAATATTTGGGAATCTATCTGCCAAGGAAAAGTCAAAAACTATACAAACTAAATTACAAAACACTTTCCACACAAATAAAATCAGACCTGATCAATTGGAAAAATATTAAGTGCTCATGGGTAAGCAGAGCGAACATAATAAAAATGACAATACTACCCAAACTAATCTACTTATTTAGTGCCATACCAATCAAACTCCCAAGAAATTATTTTACAGATCTAGAAAAAATAGTAGCAAAGTTCATTTGGAAGAACAAAAGCTCAAGGATCTCAAGGGGATTAATGAAAAAAAAAGGCAGATGAAGGTGGCCTTGCTGTACCAGATCTAAAACTATATTATAAAGCAGCGGTCATCAAAACCATTTGGTACTGGCTAAGAAATAGAGCAGTCGATCAGTGGCACAGGATAGGATATCAGGACAGTCTAGGCAATAACCTTAACAATCTAGTATTCGATAAACCCAAAGACCCCAGCTTTTGGGATAAATACTCACTATTCGGCAAAACCTGCTGGGAAAATTGGAAACTAGTGTGGAAGAAATTAGGGCTTGACCCATACCTAACACCACATACCAAGAGAAGATCTAAATGGGTTCATGATCTAGATATAAAGAGGGATTTTGTAAGCAAGTTAGAGGAATGTAATATAGTTTATCTCTCAGACCTGTGGAGATGGAATAAATTTATGTCCAAAGAAGACCTGGAACTCCTAATTGAACACCAGATGGATAATTGTGAATATATTAAGTTAAAAAGTTTCTGTACAAACAAAACAAATGCAGACAAGATTAGGAGGGAAGCATCAAACTGGGAAATCATCTTTACATTTAATGGTTCTGATAAAGGCCTCATTTCTAAAATATATAGAGAATTGTCTCATATTTATAAGAATTCAAGCCACTCTTCAATAGATAAGTGGTCAAGGGATATGAACAGACAATTTTCAGATGATGAAATTAAAACCATCTCTAGTCATATGAAAAGTTGCTCCAAATCACTATTGATCAGAGAACTGCAAATTAAGACAACTCTGAGGTACCACTACACACCTGTCAGATTGGCTAAAATGACAGGAAAAGATAATGATGAATGTTGGAGGGGATGTGGGAAAACTGGGACACTAATACATTGTTGGTGGAACTGTGAACGGATCCAACCACTCTGGAGAGCAATTTGGAGCTATGGTTAAAAAGTTATCAAAATGTGCATACCCTTTGACCCAGCAGTGTTTCTATTGGGCTTATATCCCAAAGAGATCTTAGAGGAGGGAAAGGGCCCCACATGTGCAAGAATGTTTATGGCAGCCCTTTTTGTAGTGGCTAGAAACTGGAAACTGAAGGGATGCCCATCAATTGGAGAGTGGCTGAATAAATTATGGTATATGAATATTATGGAATATTATTGCTCTGTAAGAAACGACCAGCAGGACGATTTCAGAGAGGCCTGGAGGGAATTGCATGAACTGATGCTGAGTGAAACGAGCAGAACCAGGAGATCATCATACACAGCAACAGTATTACATGATGATCAATTCTGATGGACATGGCTCTCTGAAACAAAGAATTGTCTCAAACCAATTCCAATTGTTCACTGAAGAAAACCATATACACCCAGAGAGAGGGAAATGAAATATGGTCCACAATGTAACATTTTCATTTGCTTTGATCTCCATTGACATTTGCTTACCTTGTGTTGCCTTTCTCTGATTCTTTTTTTTTTCTTGTAGATAGGATGTTTCTTGCATAACTTCTAAAGCATTTCATCATTATTAACATGTAGTGGACTTCCTGCCATCTAGGGGAGGGGAGGAGACTGGGGGTAAAATATGTAATGGAAAGCTTTGTAAAGATCATTGTTGGGGAACTACCCATATATATGTTACTCAAATAAAAAGCTTTAATAAAAAAAATTTAAAAATAGATCCAAAGCATAACTGACTATTATGACCAGCAGTATGCCCCTGGAAATTGCAAGCTCACAGCTGCTTCCTTTTTGCCTGCACACTCATATTTGTCTTCTAATATAAAAAGATAGGCTGGAGTTATGAAGTAGAGCTTGGAGACTGGAGCAGGTGTCAAGTTTAGGGGCTGATGGCAAGAGATTCATCATAAACTCTAACAGGTAACACTAGGGAAGAAATAACACAAGGAATTGGTGAATAGGAGGCTATTATAAAAGACAACATGAGGTCTTATTCTAAGATGGTTGTAGTAGGAATAAAGGAGGAAGAGAATGTGACAGAGACAGAGGAATAGGATTTTGCTGTGACTATGGATGTAGATTTAAGCGAAGATTCTCAACCTCTGGTCAGTATTTTGATTATTTGATATAGCTCCATTCAGTCTTTTCTCTGGTAGGATGCCTAGAAGGAGTGGAGAAGATAATGCAGAGTGTGGTGTGACATCAGTCAGTCAATAAGCATCTAATAAATGCCTCCTATGTCAGGCTAAATGCTGCTAAGTATTAGTTGGAGAACTATGCAAGGAACTTAAAAAAAGGAAGAACAGACACTTGGAGACAATGGAAATGGGATGACATTACAAGCATGCTGCCTGGTGGTATCAGTCAGACCTATTAGCCCTAAAGTCTTTGAACATTGCCCTGTTCCAACAAGGGATGGGATAGGTAGATGGTGGAGATCTGTAAAAAATAGAAGTACTCCAGCCAGACTGATGCACTATAGAACTGAGAAGTGGTGAACAGATCATCTATTGGCCATGGTAATGGCAGTGACCACAATGGAGAAGCCCCTATACCTAGGGGGATATTGTAGTATAGTAGGAAAAAACTGGGTTCAAATACCACCTCTAAAATGTTCTGTATAACTTCACAAGTGGTTTCTTAATTGTGGGTGGGGATAAGGCAAAGAATCTAGAGCTCAAAAAATTTTAAAACAAATGTAAAAAAAATTTGTTTCAAATTTAACTGGGGAAAATATTAAATAAATAAAATTTAAAAAACAAATACCACCTCTGACACCTACTATGTCAGACTTTAGGAAAGTCACTTAATTGGGCCTCAGTTTCCTCACCTCTAAAATGAGGGAGTTGGACTCAATAGCTCTTTAGGTTTCTTCCAGTTCTAGGTTTATGATCCTATAATATTTACCAATGGTAGTGGTGACTGTGATATTTTCCTGCTTATCCACATTGAGGAGATAAGGAAGGTCTATAAAAGGGTCTGTATTTCTGTATTGGCTCTCTCTTTTTCCTCCAAAAGCCAACCTGGGAGGTTTTTTCCACCTTTGGAGAGTCATATCAGAGTAGGAGTAGAATTGTATTCTTTGTGATATTGGACTTATTGCTTTAAATTTTACTATGTTTTTTATCTAATCCAATTATACTATTTGTTCATCTATGACCTTGAGTGGAGATGAATGACTGAAAGAAAATACTGCACCTGAGATGTAGAAGATGTAGAAGAGCCATGCTGTGACTGATATAAACCCTAGCTAAAGAGCCTAATGGCTGAAGTGAAAGGGTGAGATCCTGGGTGATTGACAGCTCTATGCTCTAGGGACCTGAATGTTGACAAGACCTTGACAACCCTGTTTATTGTGGACTCTACAGAGAAGTTCTCCATGAGGATATAGTGAAAACAAGAAAACAAGAAAACAAGTGAAAACCTTCCTGAAGAGGAAGAAGGTAGCTTTCCTTTTGTAACAACTTGCAGATATTCTGGTAAGAGGAAATCTCAATTCATTAGCTGCAATCAAGTTAAAATTAAATAAGAGATGGGAATTTAAAGAAGGTAATTCTGGTGTTTCTCGACTTCTCTCTTCATTTTTCCTTAAGAGAAGGGCTTATTTCATTCTTTGTACTTCTATCCCCAGCACCTGGCTCAACATCTAGCTCATAATAGATGTTTAACAAAGCTTATTGATTGATTTCCTTTCCATCAAAAAGAACCTTTTGGGGGGGAGGAATGAAGAGAGGGAAGAATTTATCATATTGTCAATGATAACCCAAAAATTTCTGTTGAAGAGAAGATCCAATAGGAGATTTTGACTTTGTTTATCCCAGTGGTAAATAAATGGGAAATTTGGTCCAGCTTTGGTTAATCAGTGTCAACCTAGGGCAGCTAAGTAGTGTAGTAGATAGAGCACCTGGCTTAGAGTCAAAAAAACTCATCTTCATGAGTTCAAATCCAGATTTGTTACTAGTTGTGTGATTCTGAGCAAGTTGCTTAACCCTGTGTGCCTCAATTTCCTCATCTATAAAATGAGCTGGAGAAGGAAATGGCAGACCTACTCCAGTATCTTTGCCAAGAAAACACCAAATGGGTCACAGAGTCAGAATTAACTGAACAACAGTCTCCTAAGGGGAGCTCTCATGCAAGTTCTCCTGCAAGGCTGTAGACATCCTTGGCTGAGTAAATATTATCTTTGACCACCTTCTTCTTCAGCCATTGGCTGAACAGCTTGGCTTTCTTCAGCGTATCCTGGATGAGAGCATCCAAGAAGACCAGTTTGTTTTCTCCTCTGAAAAGATTTAGGTTCAAAGAACCCAGAGCTTAGCACAGTGTCTGATACATGTTATTCAATCATTCTAGTTGTGTCCAATGCTTTGTGACCCCATTTTTTTTTTGCAAAAACCAGAGTGGTTTGCCATTCAGCTCATTTTACAATTAAGGAAACTAAGGCAAACAGGGTTAAATGACTTGTCCAGGATAAGTACTACATAAGTAGGAAGTGTCTGACACATAGTAGATACTTAATAAATGTTTACTGACTGACTGACCCTCTCTAATGCAGAGAGATGCAGAGAATTGTGAATTTCCATTCAGCTCTTCACAGTCAGATAGAAGCAATGGAAGCAAGTCTATGTCTCTCTTAGTAGAAAAGGGTCCTGCTCATCTATATCCTTTCTCCCCTGCAAAGAAAATCCCTGAAGAAAGAAAAGTGAAAGTAGTAAAAAGAAGATGCAGGGAAAGCAAATGGTATCAAACATTTACCTTATGAACACTACAATAAATTCCCTTTTCTCCCATCTTCCTAGTAATGGAAAGTTCAATTATATTATTTTTGTAGTAAATGCTGTTCTCAATAACTGTCTTTAACTAATTGAAACATGTAGATAAATCATTGTACCAATCTGACCCCTATTTTCCTCAGATATGAAATAAGGGTGGCCTCTAGCATCTCTTCCAGCCTTGACATTTTGTTATTCTATAATCTTGAAGTGTGACAAGGTCCCAAAATATCTTCTAAGTCAGCAAAGATTCAATTCAGTTCACTTCAACAGATGTCAAATCAACCTCTTCTGTGGAAAGAACACTGTGCTAGCACCTGATGGAGTTTTAGTGCTGTATTTTATGGCACTGAAATCCTTTGAAAGTGGATAATCCATATATAGCTTAAAACTGAAATGCATTTATCTGCAGAGAAGATTTTTTTGAAGAAATTAAGCTCCTTTAGATATTAAGGTTCAACCCTATTGCTTCCCTAAAATCTCATAGCATGGAAACTAGGTCACCATTCCTTTTTCTAAGTAAAGAATAGCTAGAGTTCCAGATTCTACTCTCACATTCTCCAGCCCCTTGACAGGCCCTTTCTCAATCCCACTTGTTAATAGATGTCAGGCCATAGGAAGAAGCTGAAATAAGCAACCCTTTGGTGGAGAAATAAATTGGTCTCCCTTCTTTTACTGAGGTATTAAGTAGGCTCAGTTATAAAACTTAATGCCTTTTTTTTTAGCCTAATGCTTTAAATGAGAATATGTTGGAACCCCCTTGTTCTGGGCCAGACTTGACCCAGGCCAATCCAGTGAGTCAGGTTTGGGATTGAAATAAACTGAGATGATATAGCTAATTCGTTCATAAACTCAGAATGGTTTTTTTCTTGCTGTCACTTATTATAGTAGGTAATTGTGTACTCATAAGAATATTGATATTGGAGCTAGAAGGTCTTGATTCTTTGTACCTCTTTTGCAGATCCTTGCATTGTTACTAATTGATGAACAGCTTCCTCATAGAGTAAGAATCTGTAGCATTTTTACTATCATGATTGGCTGGACCTGCTGCTGTTCCTAGCAAAATATTCTGGACTTCATTTTATCAATAAAGCTTAATTTTAACAAACAAACAAGCAAAAAGAAAGAAAGAAATGAAATGAAATGTTTGTAGACCATACATTGCTTAATAAAAAGTTAATTTAACAGTAGTGTGAAAAGTACATTCAGCAAGGATGCAGCCTTATTTAAGAGAGATAGTGCCATTGCCTATTCTTATCTTTTTTTTTTTTTTTTTGCTGAGGCAATTGGGGTTAAGTGACTTGCCCAGGGTCACACAGCCAGGAAGTGTTAAATGACTGACGCCAGATTTGAACTCAGGTCCTACTGACTTCAGAGCTGGTGCTCTATCCACTGCACCACCTAGCCACCTAGCTGCCCCATTGTTCTTATCTTCTTACATAAACATATCTGGTCAGAAAGATGTGTTGGATCAGAAGGATGTGTTGATTTTCTTGGAAGGAACCATTCAGCAAGCCTGAAGAACTTCTTCCTCATAGACTTGCCCCTTTTTATGTTCCTCAAGACCAATCAAATCTGAGACTGTTTCCTTGATTGATAAAGAGAAAATTATTTTTGTTCTTACCAGATTTAGCAATTGGTAAGAAGGCTTTATAGAAGTACTTCCCAAAGTTGAGGCCAAGACCCCTTGGGGATGCCATGGCTTGACCCCAAGGAGTTTGTCATTTACTAATAAGAGGATGGCAAGATGGCTATATCCTATTGTCTCTGCTATAGCCAATTATAGGGCTTGCCTCCAATACAACTATATAAATCCTATTTCCCCAAACTCTTATACTGGGCTGCCTGCCTCCTTCTATGCAATTTGGTGAGCATGTGTGTGTGTGTGTGTGTGTGTGTGTGTGTGTGTGTGTGTGTGTGTGTGTATTTAGATGGATACCTAAACATAATTCTACCTAGAATCATGCATTCACGTTACAGAAGTAATTTGGAAAATCCACCTCTCCCTTTATTCCCTGCCCCCTAGATCATCTTGTAAGTGTGCCCCCAGAAGGTGAGCTTGTAAGGCAAGGAGCAGTCCATGAGATCTAAACCTGTACTCTTTTTGTTTTGAGGGAAGTTGAGGGAGGAATCACACAGGATTAGCAGGCACAGATTAGGGGCAACTGATCTTAGATTTCATTTTATCTTTACTCCTCTCTATCTAATTTTACCTATTAGAACAAAGGATATCAGCATCCTTCTAATCATTCAAATTTATAACCCCTGTTATTTTTCATGCTACACCTTCCCTCATTCTACAAATTTTACCATTTTTATGTTCACTACACATCTTTCCTCTTCTCTATACTCACACAGTCACCACCCTAATTCAAGGATCTCTATCATCTTTTATCTTGATTCTGACAAAAGCTTCTTCAGTAATAACACCTAGAATTTATATAGTGATTTAAAGTTTGAAAAACATTTTAATCTTCACGACAATCCTGTGACATAACACTATCAATTCCATTTGACTGATGAAGAAATAAGCTCAGAAAAATTAAATGATTTGTCCAGGGTCACACATTTAGTGTCTGAAAGAAGAATTTAACTCAAGTTTTCCTAAATAATCTCTGATCCGGTCACCTTTCCTATTTTATAACTCCAATGACTCCATTGGGTATAGAATAGATTACTATTTCATCTTTATCTCATTTTAAAAGTTTTCTTTTTTTAGTCTAAGCTTTATAATATATACAATTACAGTATTGGAAGATCTATCTATCTTTCTATCTCTTCATCCATCCATCAATCTATCTCTATATCCATATATACACTAGAAACAGCTAGGTAGTTCAGTGGTTAGAACAGCAGTTAAAAAAGATTTGTGTTCAAATCTGACCTCAGATACTTACTAACTGTGTGATTCTGGGCAAGCCAGTTAAGCCCAATTACCTCCCCCCTCCCCCCAAAAAAGAATTTATACATATATGTGTATACATATATACACAAACATACATTTACATATACATATACATATTCTTCATTAGAATGTAGCCCTGCAGCAGAATAACTATGCAATTTCAAATGCTTTCCCAGAATTTAAATGGACACTGAGTTCATGAATTACATAGGGTTTTTTAAGAGTTTTGGAAGGGATTGCCAGAAATAGAAGGAAGAAACAGATGAAGTTTGTGGGAATATTCTCCATGTTGGAAAATGTAGGGAGATGAGGATATATGATGATTAAACATTGTAGCTGGAGGGTAAGGATGATGTGGGACTACATTGCCAAACACTAAACAGACATGGTTTGATGAGACTTCTCTTTCCATGATATTTTCCCTTTTCTTGTAGCTCTGAGATGCATTGATTGTCCTAGTCATCCCCCTTCCAATTATATTCAGGAATGGTCTCCCAGTCAGAAGGTTAGCACTGGCTGTAATATTTCCAAAGAATTGTATTATATAACATCTCTGCTCCCCTTTAGCAATTGGAGTTGGTAATAGAGATAGTACCAGGGAGAGCAGGATAGTTATCCCTTCTACATGACTGAGGTTAGAAGTATGGTACCCCCTCTCCCCCATTGTTATCTCCACCTTCTGGAAAATCTGCATAAAAGAGGTCTGAATTTTTTCTTTTTTCTTTTATGGAACATTTACAATACCTTGTAAAATTTGGGTTAAGTATTTGTTCACAGACTCTGGGTTTTCTGGTGCCCTTCATGTGTTGTATATGGCTTTTGAAAACTTCCCCCCAAATTCTCATTAATTTCGTATGCTGAACTGTGATATATTGAAACTGTAATGGGGAAAGGGATGTGGAAGGGATAACTCTCATGGTCTACAGACAGATGTGGTAGAACAGTTACAACAGCTTAAAAGGATTATGATCTATTGGCATTGGGGAAAAATACTGTAGTCTGTTCTCAGAGGTATTCTGGGAAGCAGATGAATAAAATAAAAAAATGAGAAAGAAAAAACAAGCAAGCAAACAATAAAAAAAGTGAAAATACTATGTTTTGATCCATATTCAGTCCCCATAATTCTCTTTCTGGATGCAAATGACTCTCTCCATCACAAGTCTACTGGACTGGCCTGAATCATCTCATTGTTGAAAAGGACCAAGTTCATCGGAGTTGATCATTACATAATTTTGTTCTTGCTGTGTACAATTCTACTAACTACTTGGTTCTACTCACTTCACTTAGCATCAATTCAGGCAGGTCAGAAATTGACTTTTTATAGGGCCTGGGCCTGAATTGAGGAAATACAGGGGAAAAACCTGAATCCCAAATTAATAATTGAATATTAATATAATAGTAAAATAATAATTTCTCTCATCATATACACATTGAAACTTCTTCAGTCTAAATTCTCAATTCTTCAATGTACTCATTACAAGCAAGACAATCCTTTCCCTCAAGAAGTTTACTTTTTGATGGAGAAGACAATACATAGCAACACATAGAAGGATACTGTAAAGAAAGATGGAAATATTTGTTCAGGGGCACAAGGAGACTACAGGAAATAATGTGGACATGTAGGTCCCAGAAAGATCACATGGACAGGGTCCTCAACAAGGGTTTCACCTTCATGTTTGTGAACTCTGATATTTCTTTATCTGATCATAATCTTTTGTCATTTCACTTCTTTTTCCTTGCAATCCCAAACCTTGCTCTTCATCCATAATGTGATTCCCAGCTTTTCTTCCCTTCAGTTATATCCTAAGCCATCAATCTTGCATTGGATACACTCTCCTTCCTTCCCTATCTTAATATCTTTGTGAACCAGAACAACTCTATATTGTTCTCTTCTCTCTTGTCCTTTGTCCTCTCATCCTACTGCAAATTTTTCCTGGTCAAGTCTTAACTTTATTTTATTTATTTATTTATTTTTTGCTTTTTTTGCTGAGGCAATTGGGGTTAAGTGACTTGCCCAGGGTCACACAGCTAGGGAATGTTAAGTGTCTGAGACCAAATTTGAACTCAGGTCCTCCTGACTTCAGGGCTGGTGCTCTAACCACTGCGCCACCTACCTGCCCCAAGTCTTAACTTTAGATTATGACTCCCATCTGCTGCCTTTAATCAACTTTCTGTTGAATGAATCTGGAGAAAATCATTAAAATTGGGTCTGTAAGGGATTGTAAAAATGGGTCCACTACAGACTTGTTATAGAATTTCAAATGGACAAATTTCATCAATCCTTTTATATTGTTCTAATTGATTCACTATTCCACACTATCCAGCAGCTTTTACCCCTACTTGAAACTCCCATAGTTTTCTATGGGAAAGTTCCTCCACCTGTTCACCCTCTGCATTATCCTCTATGTGGTGCTTATTTTTAGTTCTTTGGAGGGAATTTTTTTCAATCCTCTCTGTTTAATAGAAACATTGGTAAAACGTTCAGGGGCATGAGGAGACTACAGGAAATAATGTGGATATATAGGCCCCGGAAAGATCAGCAAAAACTCATTTATTGGGAGCAGAGAATTCAGAGGGAAAGGGTTAAGCTTCTGATGGGAGCAAAGATGGAGATGAATGACAGAGAAGGCAATATGGTGAGGAAATGACAATAAGTGTGGAGACCTGGACCCTAAAAAGATAAGGCAAAAAAAAAATCACACCTTTCAGGGCCAAGGGACCCAGGTCAGTAAAAGTTTTCTGGAATTTCCCCAAAACATTTGTTTGTTCCTTTCCCAAGACAGCAAACAATTTGATATAGGTTATACATGTGCAATCATTTTAAACATATTTCCATATTAGTCATATTGTAAAAAAAAATCAGAACAAAATGGAAAACCCATGAGAAAGAAAAAGCTACTCTCCTCCTTCTTCCTCCCCCTCAAAAGTATGCTTTGATTCACATTCAATTTCCATAATTCTCTCTCTGGATAAGAATGGTATTTTCCATCACAATTCTATTAGAATTGTTTTGGATCACTCTATTACGGAGAAGTCTATCATAGTTGATCATTGGACAATCTTGTTTGGATTTACAATCCAAGTTCAGGTTTTAGAGGTCCCTACCTGCTAAAGTCTCCCAAGTGTTCCAACTTATTACTCCTCATCCTATGACATATAAGCTTACTTTGGGTTTCAGGGAAGGTTATAATGAAATATGGACTTCCCTATAGTTTTAAGAAGGATCAGTGTAGTATGATATGTCTTTACGGTTGATTTTTGGAAAAGAGCAATAGTTGCCATAGGTAGTTAGATCTCCTTGTTCATACTATTTCCTGGAGTTAATTCATTCATTCATCATTCAACAGATATTTGCTAAGCAACATATTAGGTGGTGTAATAGAATGCTGGGCCTGAAGTTAGGAAGATTCATCTCTATGAGTTCAAATCTGACCTTAGACACAAACTGTGTGGTCCTGGACAAATCACTCAACTCTGTTTGCCTCAGTTTCCTCATTTTTAAAATGAGCTAGAGAAGGAAATGGCAAATCACTCCATTATCTGCCAAGAAAAACCCAAATGAGATAACAAGAGTTGTAAAGGACTGAAAACAACTAAACAGCAATGAGTAAGATATTGTGTGGAATAATTGTAGTAACTGAACCACTCTGACTTTTGATGCAAAATCTTATCAATTTAGGGGAACCACACACACACACACACACACACACACACACACACACACACACACACACACACTTTTGAGGAGGGAATGAGAAGAGATATATGGATATTGGAAGTTCAATCCCTCCACTTATCTGCTGCACTTCAGATTGCCCATCCCCAAGATACAAAATAAATAGTATCAATAATGAATACATAGTGCATTCTCCAGAAACCACCAACATAGTTTTTTCTTCAGCTCTACTCTCCACCACTCACTGAAGAATGTTTTTTTATTTTTTTCTTTTGCATGTCTCTCCATCTTCAAGCTCTTCTCATTGTCCATTTAAGTAATCCAAGAAGCCATTTTCCTGAATTTTTTTTTAGCCTTGGAATGCTATAAGAGTGAAAAAGGGCTGACTCTGTGCAGTATGCTGTATTTCCTCCATCAGAAAATGGTTAGGGTTTTCTTAGTCCATTGTGTGGAAAATTCATAGCATTTTTTCTCAGTGGAGCAGGACTGGGGGGTAGTTTTAGAAGAAAACTATCAACTTACCACTACATATTGTATAATTAAGTCCTTTTGGAGCATGCCAAAACATGCAAGGAAAGAGGAAGGCACATTAACTATGGTTGCATCAAATAGCAGCACAGGTTCAAATTGGTGTTTAAGGCAAATACAGTTTATACTGTCACATTCCCAATTCCCACAGAGAATGCTTATTAGAGACAGAAGTTGCCTAGATGCTTCGTCTTTACCACTGGGGTTTGATGATACTACATGCTCACCACAGAGAAACCAATCTAGGCTTGAAACTGATGAGCCCAGTCAAATCCAGATGGTTCTTTGGTTTTTACTGATTTTCCTAGCCAAATCAAAGCAGGGAAAATTACTGAACAATTGTGATGGGCAAGGCACAGTGGTAAGTATTATGAGAGACACAAAGGTCTATAAGCCACAGTCTCTCCTCTCCAGGAGTGTGTTTGTGTAATGGACCTTGGATGCATGCCCAGATCACTTACTGATGGAAGTAACCATGTGGGAGATGCTAGGGACCTGCTTTTGGGATGAGACAGACATTCAATGCTCCCTTCTCATATGGAATGGTGTAGCCTTCTTTTAATGGTTGTGTAGCAGGAATTGCTTGGGTCTTAAAAAAAAATTACCACAGTGAATAGTCTTCCTCTTTTTTTCTAGCGGTGTTCAAGGAGGAAAGTCTTTACTTTTTGCATGGGCACCATACATTAAACTAGGTAGGGGAAGTCCCCTTTAAGTCCTATGGCCCATAGAAATGGACTTTGGGGACTGGTCTTGTATTCTTTTTCAATTCTGGGTGTGGGAGTGGAATACAGAACCTGGGCCTGGAGACCTTGGAGCCAGATTCTAGGCCAGATATTGTAGCAGGAAAACCTTAAGAAGTCAGAGTCTTGAGACACAAAGCCAGGAGAGCTTTGGACCTGGAACTCAGTGTAATTGGTGATATCTAGGAAGTAAGCTAAGTTTGTGAGCCTTGTCTGCCTGAAAAATGAAATAGCATAGGAAAGGAATGTTTATATGTTTGTTTTTGCTATCCCTTTGAAGTAAATATTCTTTTTGCCAAAGCTAATCTATTAAAGAGTTAAATGAAACTGAGGTGCTGAGAACTCTTAAAACTGGGGAAATACAATTGGTGGGAGCTTGAATCAGTGAAAGAGATGAGAGAAGTCCTGGAGACTCCTAAGGGAGGGGATAAAATGTAACACACCTGGTCTTCAGGCATCAAGGTCCATGGCAGCCCCCTTAACATATTATCTAGTTGCTTCTGATTAAAATGTAGGATATATGTAGGAACTGAGATTCAAGGGTGCTACCTCTTTTACTGAAGTGGATCTATCTAGATTATTTTAAAGTCTAAAAGTTGTCCCCTTGTGAGAGACAGTTCTTCCCCAAGGTAGCAAGAAAGTGACAATTTGGGGGTAAAGGTTTGTGACAAAGAACAGATGATTAAAAAACTGCAGATTTTCAAGTATTTTAACATAATTAACATGTAGTGGATATCCTGCCATCTAGGGGAGGGGTGGGGAGTTGGGTTGAAAAAATTTGTAACAGAAAGCTATGTAAGGGTTAATGTTGAGGAATTACCCACACATATGTTATAGAAATAAAATTAAAAAAACAAAAACAAACTGCAGACTTGGTGTGTCTTTCCCTAGCAGAGCCTCCTCCAACACTAGTAGATAAGCACAATGAGTAACTGAGTAACAAAACTTTGAACAACATATATATATATGTATATATATATGTGTGTATATATATATGTATATATATATATATGTATACACACACACACCTTTCTCTAGGAAACATTGTTGAATGACAATTCTTTTTGTTTACCAAACTGACTCAGTCAACACAGATCAATATATTTCCTAAAACTTGCTATGTTAGAGAGTTGCTAGGGATACTGAAAATTCTGTTGACTTGTTCTTGGTTACATAGCTTGAACCTAAGAGAGGGAGATCCTTTGCTTGGGATGGATGAGGTGATAACCACTGACCACAGAGAGGAGGTTATTTTCTTATTTTCTTTCTATGATCAGAAATGACAGCAAAAATGACTAATGGAGCTGATACACAACCTAAGGTGAGGAAGGGGAGAATTACTTGTAATATAGTAAGTAGATAGTAAGAGATAATTGATTGTTTACTTAAGTAGATAGTGAGAGATAGTTGATAATATGGTAAGTAGATAATAAGAGATAGTTAATAATAAAGTGAATAGATAGTAAAAGATAATTGACCTTGATGAATTAAAGTCTTCCGGTCCCAATCAATTATATCCTTTAGTCCAAAGAGATGTATTTGCTTGAAGATCCTGAAAGTTGAGATCTTAAAGGAAGGAAAAGGCCCCACATGTGCAAGAATGTTTGTGGCAACCCTTTTTGTAGTGGCTAGAAACTGGAAACTGAAAGGATGCCCATCAATTGGAGAATGGCTGAATAAATTATGGTATATGAATGTTATGGAATATTATTGTTCTATAAGAAACAACCAACAGGATGATTTCAGAGAGGCCTGGAGAGACTTGCATGAACTGATGCTGAGTGAAATGAGCAGAACCAGGAGATCATTGTACACAGCAACAACAATATTACATGATGATCAATTCTGATGGACGTGGCTCTCTTCAACAATGAAATGTTTCAAACCAGTTCCAATTATTCAGTGAAGAAAACCATATACACCCAGAGAGAGGGATATGAAATGTGGACCACAACATAACATTTTCATGCTCTCGATTGATGTTTGCTTGCATTGTTTCTTTTCTCTGATTTTTCTTTCTTGTAGATAGGATTGTTCTTGCACAACAATTATAAATGTGGAAATATGTATACATATATTCGACTTGTCAAGTATTTTAACATAAGTAACATGTAGTGGATTTCCTGCCATCTAGGGGAGGGGTGGGGACTAGGGAGGAAAATTTTGTAACAGAAAGCTTTGTAAGGGTCATTGTTGAAGAATTACCCATACATATGTTTTGCAAATAAAAAGTTTTAATTTAAAAAAAAAAGATCCTGAAAGTTTAGGAGAAGTATGACAATTTTGAAAAACAAAAGAGATGTCATAATATTGGAAAAGAACAGATGTGATTTCTTTAAAGAGTAGAATCTATGAATTATAGGTCAGTGACCTTTGTTTCCTTGGAAAACTCTAGACTGAATCTTCTACCTGATGATCAGGAACCATCTAATAGGGGAAGTCTACTTCCAGGGTCATCTCCATTCATCCTGATCTATGTCTTGCTACTGGATCTAGAAGACTCTGAAGGAGAAAGTGAACTTGCACAGCCTTCTCTCACTTAATGACAATTCACCTTGAATGTCATGGCATCACCTTCCCAAGATCATGGTCCTCTTCAAGAACAAAGGACAAACAGCAATAACATCTTCAGGAAAAGCCATGATTACAAAGAGCTAGCATGATTATTTTAGGAACAGATCATGACCAATTAACTTCTTATTCTCTCTGCTTTTTTGGGCAAGATTCTTAAACTAGAAGGCAGTGGGAATGCTCTAGTCTGATTTTAGTACGACTTTGAATAAAGCACTTTACACTATTTTCACATAAGGGCAGCAAGGTGGCACAATGGATGGATGCTGGTCCTGGAGTCAAGAGGACTAAAATTCAAATCTGATCTCAAAAACTAATTAACTGTGAGATCCTGGATAAGTCACTTAAGGAAATGCCAAAACATTTCAGTATCTTTGCCAAGAAAACCCCAAATGGGGTCACCGAGAATCTGAAATGACTCAACAGTAACAATTTTCATGGGGAACATGAAGAACTATGGATTCATAAGTATATGGATAAGATTGGGAGTTTCCAGAAGAAGCCAAAGAGAATAGTGAAAGGCTTGAGTTTATCTCCTGGGCATGTTTACCCAGGAGAAGAGAAGAAGGGGGAGGAGGTTTAAGTAGGGATGATCACAGCTATCTTTAAGTATTTGAAGAGTTATCACCTGGAGGAGAGATTAGACTTGTTCTGTTTGTAATTGTGAGCAAGTCTTCTTCAAGTTTTTTTCTGATATAAAATGAGGATGATAATAATAGCATCTAATTTCCAGGCTTATTGTGAAGATCAAATGAGATAATATTTTAAAAGTCCTTAGAACAGTGCCTGACATATGGTTATTACTTAATAAATGCTTATTCCCTTCCCTTCCCTTCCCTTCCCTAGTTTGGCCCCATTGTTAGACTCCGGAGGTCAAGGGAAAAGAGCTCCAGTGATTTTGTTTGCTGAGAAAGTAGGGTAAAGGTTGCTTGTTTTACCAGTTTCACCCACTCCCCTTGCCCCTGGCTTGATTTCTGTGGCAACTAGATATATTATGGGACTTGAAAAGAATCTCCTAACCCCCGCTCCAATGAACTCCTTTGTAGTTTTGCCAAGCAGAGCCCTTGGGATAATTTGAAGAGAACCCAAATGAAGGGTGTAGTAGGAGTTAATTTAAAGGGAGTTTTGTACCCTAATTCAAATAAAAGTTTATATTTCCCCACCCCCTCAATCCCGGTTGGCTACATTAAAAAAAAATTTTTTTTCAAAAGAAAGACTTAAAAATGCCTAGGGGTTCTTCTGGATAGGATGAGGCTGGCTAAACATAGTCTGTCAACTCCAAAGAGTTGGCTGACCCCCACCCTTGGTGTATTAAATTGCATTGAACATGAAGAGCTGGTGGCTGGAAAAGTAGGAGCAGAAGCTGTTTTTTAGATGACCCTTTCAAAGAGACTGCATCACAGGCTGTGGCAGCAGAGGGCAGCAGAGAGCAGCAACAGCAGCAATTCAACTGAGGTTCCAAGGAGGAAGCCCAGAAGAGAGCAGCAGCCCAGGAGAAATGTCCAATAAGAGACCAGTGGGGTGATGTCACCGGAGAACATCAGTAGCTCTGCAACCTACGCTGGTCCCTCGGTCTTCCCTATGCACACCCTATGCACATCCTTCTCCGGGAATGCTCTCCAGTCACACGTGTTCTCAGTGTATAGGGTTCTGAGACTGGTCAGGAAGACTCAAGTTCAGATGTAACCTCCAAGTTTTTCTAGCTGTGTGACCCTGAGCACATCACTTCAACTCTGTTTGCCTCAGTTTTCTCAACTGTAAAATGGGGATAATAATAGCACTGATGAGTCAGAGCTGAGGGTCTACTCAAAACTGCATACCTAGTTAAGTAATGTTGAGCAATAAAACCTCTTCTCTTTTGCTCCTTATTTGTCTTCTGCAAAAAAAAAAAAAAACAGCAAACCCCATCCTGTCTGATTGACAGTACCTTCCGAAAAGACATCCTGTCTCCTTACCTGGGTGAAAAGGCATCTTGTCTCCTTACCTGACTCCTTTATCTTTCTTTTACAACCTTGAAGACTGTTAGCCTGCTACCTAAACCCCAAAATTTCAGTATCTAAAACCCTCCTGAACTATTTTTAATTTGCTAGACTTCCTTTAGAAGCTAGCCCATCAACTATGGTGTAAATAAATTTTTGTGACTTTAAGAGGATTTCTTTAAATTCTTTCAAACTATAAACCATGGCTCTCATATACTTCAATACCTTTCTTGCCAGGATCCTTGTGAAGGTCAAATGAGATGATAATTATAAAAAGGGCTTATTATAATCACTGGCACTGTATAAATGTAGTTTCTTCTCCCCTCCTTCCCTTCCCCTTCTATGTGTGCATGCTCTCTGGTAGTACAGTCACTGTGAGGCAGTGTGTAAGAGGAAAATCTTTCTCCTACCTTTTCTTGCTGGGTTATTTGTTTTTGTAACCCTGGCTTCCCTCATTCCTATTGCCTAAGGATCAAGATTCCCTCAGAATTTTCCAGTACCCTGAATGGCGGTACTGGACTCTACCAATTCCAGCTCCAATTAACAGTGTTCCTTATTTGAGTCCCCTGAACTCCTGTGCCATTTAACCACTATCAGTTAGATTAGCTTTTTTTTTTAATTATTAAAGCTTTTACCCCAGTTTTTGGGATGAGCACTCACTATTCGGCAAAACCTGCTGGGAAAATTGGAAACTAGTGTGGAAGAAATTAGGGCTTGACCCATACCTAACACCACATACCAAGATAAGATCTAAATGGGTTCATGATCTAGATATAAAGAGTGACTTTGTAAGCAAGTTAGAGGAACATAATATAGTTTACCTCTCAGACCTGTGGAGATGGAATAAATTTATGTCCAAAGAAGATCTGGAACTCCTAATTGAACACCAGATGGATAATTTTGATTATATTAAGTTAAAAAGTTTCTGTACAAATAAAACTAATGCAGAAAAGATTAGGAAGGAAGCATCAAATTGGGAAATCATCTTTACATTTAATGGTTCTGATAAAGGTCTCATTTCTAAAATATATAGAGAATTGTCTCATATATATAAGAATTCAGGACACTCTTCAATAGATAAGTGGTCAAGGGATATGAACAGACAATTTTCAGATGATGAAATTAAAACCATCTCTAGTCATATGAAAAGTTGCTCCAAATCACTATTGATCAGAGAAATGCAAATTAAGACAACTCTGAGGTACCACTACACCCCTGTCAGATTGGCTAAAATGGCAGGAAAAGATAACGATGAATGTTGGAGGGGATGTGGGAAAACTGGGACACTAATACATTGTTGGTGGAACTGTGAACGGATCCAACCATTCTGGAGAGCAATTTGGAGCTATGGTCAAAAAGTTATCAAACTGTGCATACCCTTTGACCCAGCAGTGTTTCTATTGGGCTTATATCCCAAAGAGATCTTAGAGGAGGGAAAGGGCCCCACATGTGCAAGAATGTTTATGGCAGCCCTTTTTGTAGTGGCTGGAAACTGGAAACTGAAGGGATGCCCATCAATTGGAGAGTGGCTGAATAAATTATGGTATATGAATGTTATGGAATATTATTGCTCTGTAAGAAATGACCAGCAGGATGATTTCAGAGAGGCCTGGAGGGACATGCATGAACTGATGCTGAGTGAAATGAGCAGAACCAGGAGATCATCATACACAGCAACAACAGTATTACATGATGATCAATTCTGATGGTCATGGCTCTCTGCAACAAAGAATTGTCTCAAACCAGTTCCAATTGTTCACTGAAGAAAACCATATACACCCAGAGAGAGGGACATGAAATATGGACCACAACGTAACATTTTCATGATCTCTATTGACATTTGCTTGCATTGTGTTGCCTTTCTCTGATTTTCTTTTTTTTCTTGTAGATAGGATTTTCCTTGCATAACTTGTCAAGTATTTTAACATTATTAACATGTAGTGGACTTCCTGCCATCTAGGGGAGGGGAGGTGACTGGGGGTAAAATTTGTAATGGAAAGCTTTGTAAAGATCAATGTTGGGGAACTACCCATGCATATGTTATACAAATAAAAAGCTTTAATAAAAACATTATTAAAGCTTTTTTATTTTTAAAACATATGCATGGACAATTTTTCAACATTGATCCTTGAATCACACATTTTCCCTTTCTTCACCCTATCTCCTCTAGATGGCAAGTAATCCAATATATGTTAAACATGACAAAATATATGTTAAATCCAATATATGCATAATATTTATACAATTATCTTGCTGCACAAGAAAAATCAAATCAAAAAGGAAAAAATGAGAAAGAAAATAAAATGCAAGCAACAAACAACAAAAAGAGTGAAAATGTTGTGTTGTGATCCACCCTCAGTTCCCACAGTCCTCTCTCTGGATGTAGATGGCTCTCTTTATCATAATCTTTATCAGATTAGTCTGAATCATCTCATTGTTAAAAAGAGCCCCATCCACCAGAATTGATCATTGTATAATCTTCTTTTTGTCATGTACAATGTAGATTAGCTTTTTCAGAGGAATATTTATTTCATGAGATAAAATTAATATAATAATTCTCTCTAATATGCCCATACATTATCTCTCTTCCTCCCCTTATCATAGTCTCTGGGAAAGGGAAAGAGATTATGTTTATAGTTTAGTTTAGCTCCTGTGGAGTAGTAATTGTAATAGTTCCTATAGAATAGAGCATAGTCCCAAGTTTTAGGTCTGAAATGTGCATTGAATTTGAGTCTCAGAAACTTAAGTTTCTCAGGGATTCTCTGCTGGACTGCCTGGTTGCAATATTCCACTTAAAATTTTGGTCCTAGGGTCAGCAAGGTTTGAGGTCCTGGGTTAAGGAAATTACCACCAGCAGCTGAAAGTGGGAAGGACAAATTAAACCAAATAGACAATATACCAAACCCTGAAAAAGGAAGAGAGCAGGAGAGGAAAATCCTTCCCTTCTCACTGCTTCAGTTCATGGCTCCCACACTGTGAATTAACTGTGATCATTACCCTCTGGATGACAGTAGGAAAGAGCAGAGAGGAAAAAGAGAGATTGTCCCAGTTTGCCCAGTCATAAAGACATTGTCTATTGCAACTGTACAACCAATCAAAGGAATCTACTTTTACTTATGTGATAGGAAGTTAGTTGCAGGATGGCTCCATGTTAAGTGATCTGTGATAATACAAGACTAGCCATTCCATTTTGAACAAATTTGTCCTCTGTTTGACCTACAACAAGTAAACATATCAATAAGGGATTAAATGCCTTCAAATTTGGGCAGCTTTTGGTCTGACTCACATTTTAGAACTACCAAAGTATCACATCTAAAATTATACAATATCTTGCTTAGCATCTGCCTCCCTTACAATCTGATATTCATCTGTTACAGATTACCTAACTTGAGCCTTATGGAAAGTTGCCAATCTCATTTTCTCAGATTTCTAACTGGTTCTTCGACATTAGTTTACAGAAGATAGTAAGAACTTTTGGGATAGTAATCATTGTTTCTATTCCAAGACAATATACTGCTCTCCATTTTTAAAATATAAAGACTTGTTTCTTAACTTTTTTTTGAAGATTATACAGATCTTCATTTTATCCTTGTTACAAAACAGATCTGTTAGAAGGGAAAATGGAAATTTTTCCATCTGTAGTAGAAAATAGAAGACTATAGAAAGATAAATAATATTCTTGGAAGGCACTTGTAAATTTTAATATTTTAACTTAAAACAAATTTTGCATAAGAAAAAATAACTACAAAGATAGTATTGATATATTTGGCTCTCTGGGCTTTCCCTAAACCAGAAAATCTTCACTTTTTTTGTGCTTGACTAGCTCTGTCCACCTGCTGGGATCTTAGAAATAAATCTCAGGTTGCAATGTTATATAAAAATCTATTCAGGACAGAACAAACAGAAAGCAACTGTTCACAAGACATAGCTTTTCTTCAAGAAGATGGGGAGTGGAGTTCACTTAAGCATTAAGGTCTCTGAGTGATCTTTAAAGGGCTATATGATAGAAAATTAGAAAGTAGGCTGAGACCAGAGTGCCTGGGAGCAACTTTTAGAAAGGATAATTAAAGATTGAAGTAGAAGGAAAAAGGAAAAGGATTGATTCTTTTTCATCTTCCCTTTTGCTCATGATGTGCACCCCTTACCCTGAGGAGTGTATATGAGGTAATTGGGGTGGGAGACAGAAAGAAAGGAAACAAAACAAAGAATATTACAGAATGATTTTTATCCATGAAGAAGTGAAGTTCAATAGTAATACCTTGTGGAGCATTTGCTACTTTTAAAAACACTTTCACAAATATCTCATTTCATGTCTATTGCTTAGGAGGGTCATTTGATTTAACTGAAAGGTAACAAGAAAATTTTAGTTCAAATTTCAGATTTGCTATATGCATCCAGAGAGAGAACTGTGGGAACTGAGTGTAGATCACAAAATAGTATTTTCATTTTTTTGTTGTAGTTCGCTTTCTTTTTGTTTTCTTTCTCATCCCCCCCCCCTTTTGATCTGATTTTTCTTGTGCAGAATGACAATTGTGGAAATATGTATAGAAGAATCACACATGTTTAATATATATATTGGATTAGTTGCCATATAGAGGAGGGGGTGAGGGGAAGGGAGGGAGAAAAAAAATTCAGTACACAAGGTTTTGCAAAAGTAAATCATGAAAATTATCTATGCACATATTTTGAAAGCAAAAAGCTTTCAAAAAAAGAACTCAAGCTAAAGGATTTTTAAGATTCTTAATTCTTTCTAGTTCTAAAATTCTATGATTTCATAATATTTGGATTACACAACTTTAATTGTGTCCTTTCTAACTCAGCAAAGTCTATGACTATGTTCTCATACCAAAACTAAGAGGTATGTAGGACAGGGTTTATCATTTCCACTTTAATGATGAAGAAGCAAGTCACACTTATGATAAGGTGAACCCTCTTTCCATTTTTGATTTTGTATCCCCAATCCTTAGCAGTAGTATTTGATGCATTTTTTCCTGATTGTTTCCAGCAAATTAGTAATAGATTCAGGATTAGAGTTCAGGTTTCCTGATGCACCATACCTGCTTTAGTTTACTACTCAATACTAAAATTTTTAAAGGAAATAGACTTAACCTACACCTTTAATATTTTCCTAAGGATTTGCATGGATATTATGAGTAACCAAATAGAATGTTATTTCTTTTCTTTTCTACTCCTAATTCTAGAACTGATTGAATGAAGCCTATGCAAAATGTGAAAATCTAGAAAAATCTACAAGATTTTCTTTCCCTTCAACTTTGTCTCTATGGTCATTCAGATGGTTATAGACAACCTATATTCAAAATAACAGCAAATGAATAAAAATTAAAGATACCATACATTTTGCACAGACTTTTATTAACACTGGGAATTTCTCAACTACTTTCTTCTAAAATGACCTCATATAAGAAGAAATCCAAGATCAGAATAGAATAAGGAGACTAATGGTTTCTCACATAGGAAACCACCTGTGAAAACATCTTAGCATGGGAATGGTATTCTAATCAGAGGAAGAATTGTACCCTGTAGAAGATGAGACCATTTCATTCTTATTTAGGAGTTTGCAGATTTCTATCTTATTTAGTTTCAACATGTTGGAAATATTCTACCTTGGTTTCTTTCTCAATAAGGAGATATGTTGTCCCAGTTCACAAATTACTTTCTAAAGGAGTCAGCAAAATGAGGGTTTGACTCTGGCCTAGGTTACTTAAGATGGAATCTACACAGAGATACTCAGGACATGCTAATGCATCCATAGAGATTCTATATTAACCTACCTTGTGGTTAGGAGCAATCTGTTTCTAGTGGCTAAATACTCAGAATTGTGAATGTTTTTAAAACTACTTGACTGGGGCAGCTAGATGGCACAGGGATTAGAGCACCAGTCCTGAAGTCAGGAGGACCTGAGTTCAAATGTGATCTCAGACACTTCCTAGCTGTGTGACCTTGGGCAAGTCACTTAACCCCAATTGCCTCAGCAAAAAGCAAAAACAAACAAACAAATAAAGAAAACAACAACAACAACAACAACAAAAAACTACTTGACTGAGGAAATTCTCCTTTCCTGCATTTAGATCTAAGAGTAAAGGACATCTTCATTTGTCGCAGGTGACAGTCTGGTCTGAGGGCCAGCTTTCTTCTCCCCACTAGAGAACCTAGAGAAAAGGTTTTCAATTTTTATTTTATTTTCTTTGTCCTTTTCAGTTCTAAGTCATTCATGGGAAATGGAATCAAGCTCCAGGGATCTGTGACCTCAAGAATCTAGGCTCAGTGTTGCAGTAGTCTATCCGTAGTATCTAGAGCATTATTCCAATGGAGTTTTAGTTTTAAACTTAGTGAAATGAAACCTTTGTAGGAAATGAGATAAACTATGAAACTAATCTTTCTCCTTTTTTCCAGAGAATTAGCAGGTATAGAGGGGGGAATCATGTACCCAAATGTTTGAGAAAATATTTGTATGTTGCTAAATCTTTGAAGAAAATATCCTTTTGTAAGTTAATTCAATGTTAAGTGGTTGATTGGAACTGGGGTGCTAGTCAGTACCTCCTAAAAAAAGGGGAAACTGAACAGTGGGGGGGCTTGAATTGCTTTCAGAGAATAGTGGGGTGGTTGAATAGGGCATTGAAACAGACTCTGGTCCTCAGCCATGGGCCAAAACAAGCTCATGTTACATTAAAATATGTAATAATAGCTCACAGTTCTGTGGCCCTTTGAAGTTTGCAAATAATTTTGCTCAAAGACAATAGAATGAGGTCATAGTATAAGGATTTTTATCTCCATTTTATAGATGTGACTAAGAGAGGAGGCATAATAATAGAAAGCAAAATGACAAGGATTATAAATTGAAATGGTTGCTGAAGCTTTGAGCAGAATAAGCTAGGGTTCTGGAGAATAAAAGCAAGGTAGAATGAAGTGTGTGGATCTCATTGCCAGTTGTTTAGTTCTGTCTGATTTTTGTGATCCCTTTTGGGGTTTTCTTGGCAAAAATCCTGAAGTGATTTGTCATTTCCTTTTTCAGTTCATTTTACAATTGAGAAAACTGAATCAAACAGTTTTAAGTGATTTGCCCGGTATCCAACAGCCCTTAAGTGTCTGAAGACAGATTTAAATTCACAAAAAATGAGTCTTCTTGAATCCAGACCTAGTTGCCCATAGAGCTCATTAAATAACTGGATTCTATATTATGTCTCTGAGTCTTCTATTCTTCTATTTCTGTTTACTAAATGAATACAGCCTCCTTGAAGTGGAGCCAAAGAGCCTGACGTGCAGAGACATAGAAGGAAATACATGGAAATCAAGGTAAAGTGAAATAGATATCAAATTCATCTCAAATCACAAGTCTTTTAAATAATCATTTTCCCCGGAGAAATTAGCCACAAGGATTAGCCAAAAGATGACAAAGCAATAAAACTTATTTCTAACAACTACGAAATGCAAGGAGGCTTTTACTATGGGCTACAGAGAATGGGCTATATTTGTATTTCTCTCAGTACCACAGAACATCTATGCAGATTGAAATTACAAGTTAGTTTCTGATCTTGAGCAGAAAATTAAAGGGGTAGAGAAATGTATGTCTAGTTTCCAAATTATTAGAGAGAAAAGAGGGGAAAAAAAGCATAGAAAGATGGAAAAAGGCAGATGGGGATTCTTATCTATATTAGGAAGTTGGAGGATATACAAGTGTGATACAGAGTGAAAACAAGAAGGACCACTATGTTTGGAGATATATAATTGGTATGTGGCTCTTCTTATAAAGGGGAGAGATGAAACATCTCAGGTTCAAACAGTTCCTTGTGTTCCAAGGAATTATAATGGAGTATCTCATAGGTACCATCAGGTAAAATGTTATCCAGTGAGGTTAGAGATACAAAAATTATCTCTAAGGATTCCTACAAAAAGTTAATATATTATCTTATTGTTATCATTTTCTTTAATGAAATGATCTATTATTAGCCACTAATCCTTTGTGTTAAATTATTTGGATTCCTTTTAAATTCGAATGCCTTCATCAAAGGCTCTTTAATAACTATTTTTATTGCATTGTGATCAACAAAAGATATGTAGACTATTTCTGCTTTTCTGTATTTGTTCATTATATTTTATGCCATAGAACATAATAATTAATTTTATAAAAATGCCACACACTGAAGAGAAATATTTATACAAACACAGAAAATTTTCTATTCTGACTCAGTAATTGGCAAAAAGCTGGGATGTATAGTTTTTAGGAGGCTCTAATCAAACCCTTAACTTCTTTTTTGTTTATATTTTTGTAATACTTTTTAGGTCTAAAAGTGGTAGATTGAATCTCTGTATACTATGTTGATTTTTTTTAAATGACTATAGTTTTGATATGTTTCTCCATGTAATTCAATCAACTTTTCCTTTAAGTACATATAAGCCATTTTGTGCATATTATTAAGTATTGATATTATTTCATCTTCTACAGTAGTTTGAAATATCATGTAATGTCTTTGTTTATTTCTTCTGAGGAGCTGAGTGATATAGTAAATAGATTACCAGGCCTGGAGTCAAGAAGATCTGAATTTAAATTTTGCCTTAGATACTTGTTAACTTACCAGTTGTATGACCCTGGGAAAGTCACTTAACCTGTGTTTTCCTCAGTTTCTTTATCTGTCAAAATGGGGATAATAGTAAAGGATAATAATCAGTCCTAATTCCAGGAGTTGCTATGTGGATCAAATGAGATGATATATGTAAAATAATTAGCACAATTCCTGGCATATAGTATGTAATGTAGTATAGGAGGAATTGCTATTTTGTGTTATTATCATCCATATTTATTTTTATTAATGTCCTCTGAGGTCATAATTGTTAGTCTTGGTTTTTTTTAGTTCTTCTGAATAATAACAAATTATGCTTCACTTCCTCAGTTTCATTCTGTGTGAAGAAAGAATCTTTGCTTCAAATATATTTCTCATAAACAATAAATTGTTGGATTTGTTTTTCTAATTTATTCTGCTCTGCTTTCCATTTTATGGATGATTTCATCACATTCACATTCATGGTTGTGATAGAAAAGTGTGCACTTTCTCCTAAAGTGTCCTCTTATTTCCTTATTTCCCATCTTTTTATAGAGAGAAAGAAGATGGTGTAAGAGAAAAAAATCCATATTTGTGACCTGAAAATGAAGGGACCTGCTCCCACTCCATTATCCCTTTTCTTTTTTAATGCAGAGCATAACCACAGATTCTTATACTTTTCTTTCTTTTTAATTATCTTTTTATGATCTACCTTCTGAGGGTGAAGTTTGTTTTGTTTGTGGTTATTCTCTTCCTGGCTCTACCTGCCTTCTTAAAGCCCTTCTCTACCATTTCCTTTTTCTTTATTCTTTCTTAATTGAATTTAATGTATCACTAAATCAAACTCTCTCTCTGCCTCTCTTTCTTCTGTCTTCCTCTCAGTCTCTTTCTCTGTCTCTGTCTCTGTTTGCCTCTCTATCTGTCTGTCTTTCAGTCTTTGTGTCTGTTTCTGTCTCTCTCTGTCTGTCTCTGCCTCTCTTTTCAATCAGTCTTTGTCTGGTTCAGATGACAGTGAAGTTCATGGGATGATTATTGCCTAACCTTTCCTTTATATTATATAGCTTTTTCAAGAGCCCCAGTCATGACATAGTACAAATTCATTTTCCTTTGTATCTTCTCTAGTGTATTGCCTTTCCTCTCCTTTTTCTTTCCTCTCTTAAGAAAATCAAAACTATCCCACATCCTTGTGTCTGTTTTATTTAATTTCTCACATGATTCTTGACATATGACCCACTGATATTCTAATTTCTTATATAATCCTTGAGGTTATTAGCATATGAGGAAGTACTGTCTCTTCTTTCCCTATTATTAAGTCCCTTTAAATTAATTGAATGTATTTACCTTTATGGCTTTCTATAGTATCCTGTCTGCATTTCAGTCTCCATTTCACTCTGGTCTTTTCATTAAAAGTGCTTAGAAGTCCCCTACTCTATTTAAGATCCAAAGAGTGAACTAAGTATTACAATGGTTACAGTGCTGGACTGAGAGTCAGGAAGACCTGAGTTCAGATCCTATACTTTCTAGCTATGTGATCCTGTGCAAGTTACAACCTCTTTCAGCTATTTTCTTATGAGTAAAATTGGCATAATAATAGCAATTACCTCCTAGGGTTGATGTGAGGAACACATGTGATAACAAAAACATAAAGTGCTATGCAAACTTTAAAGTGCCATAGAGATATTAACTATTTTTATTTTTCCTCTGTTGGAAAAGTTTTTCAGAATAAGTTATTTTTGGCTGAATTCAATGTATTGCTAAATCAAATTCTCTTTCTCTCTGTCTTTCTGTCTCTGTCTCTCTGTCTCTGTCTCTCTCTCTGTCTCTGTCTCTCCTCTCTCTGTCTCTGCTTCTCTATCTTTTGTCTCTCATTTTTATTTTTTTCCCTTCTGAAGTTTGTTTTTCAAGTTATCATTAAATAGTTACTAAATCTTGCACAATTCTTTGAGTTTTGCTATTAGTTCTTCCTTTTCTTTCCTTTCTTCTTTTTGTCTACTTGTTTAATTTGTACCTTATTTTTTCTCTTTCAATTACATAAAGTAAAATTCCTCTTTCCTCTCCTTCCCTTCAATTTGTTTTGTTCATTAATTCTTTCCAATTTAATTTGCTGCATTTCAATTTCAATTTAATTTTCTTTTTTATAAAGGTATTTTTATTCCTAATTCTCTTCATTATCTACCTTCCCTTTCTGCTTATTGTTAGATTCATGGCCCTTATATTTTAATTAAAACATCTAAGGTACTGGTTTGGTCTCATTTCTAAACAGTTTCTATGTTATTGTCTGGTAGATCTTGTTTCCAACCTGTCCTTTTTTTCTTTTGTGCTTCAATCTAAAAAATTGAAATTTTTGGCAGGTGATAGAGAGGGCATTTGTCCCAGGGTGAAATTTTACTAGGGCCTGATTGTGTAGTTAGTTCATTGTTAACTTTTGTCCTCCTTTTGTTAATCCCCCCCCCCCATTTGTCTTGAAATCTTTTTTCTGGATTTATGCTTTTCCACTCTTCTGGATGTCAGTTATCCCTTTCTCCAGAAGCAGGGTGAATGGTTTCTATATATGTACCAAATCCATGCAAATTATACCCTTTGTAAAGCCTTGATCCTACTTTATAACTCTCTTCTCCCATCACAGATTTCTTAATGGTATTCCTTAGTGTTAAAACAAAATTTCCTCTCCCCTGCCTCCCTTCTGCAGTCTCTCCTTTCACCTCCTTGCCCTGAAGGCTCTCTTTTTCCTGAGAGAGTACAAGAATTAATTTTTCTCTTTGTTGTTAGTTTTTGATGTGATTAGGGTACATCACATGTTCCCCTCTATTTTCTCCCTTCCCTTCTTTTTATGCACTGTTCCTTCTGTAATTTAATCCCACAAAAAAACAAAACAAAACATTGATTCACCTGTAAGTGGATTATTGTAAGATTTAGTCCATAATATTTCAAGACTGTTTCTCAATCATTAGTACTACTTGATTTCTGTTTTCATCCTGGTAAAAAGTTTAGAAAGAAATCTCTTAAGGGTTGCTTTGTTTTTATTTTGTTGTTGTTCTTAGTTTGTTTACCCTACTTGTATTTCTGTTATCTGGAGTATTTGAGAAACAAATAGTTTCTTCAGGCCTGGTTTTCTTTTTAGGAATGTTTCAAATGCCTTGGGTTACAGCATCAGTTCCTTTGCTCTTTGCAATGTGCTATCCCTTCCCTTCTTAAGATTTCTGATGGGTACAGAATATTTTTGTGTTATTTGAATTTACTTTCCTTTATATTTGAAAGTCTTTCTCATAGTTGCTTGCAAAATTTATGTTTATTAATGGAATTGTTCAGTTTAACTGTTATGCATCTTAGAATTTATAGGCTTGAGTTTTTTTTTTTTTCTAGAAACAATCTATAGATTCTTTTGATTGGAACTTCTTTTCTTTCCATGACATGTGTCTTTTGTGATGGAGGGTCCTAGGAGGTACATAGAGGTGAGCCATCTATGCCTCGGTGTAAAATATTTCCTGGGTTGAAAACTCCCATTGCAATGGAAGTAGCTATGACAGCTGTGATGTTGGTGGAGTACTTGTGTTCAAAAGAACATGAAAATAAGGTTAATGTAAATACAGATTCACACAGAAGAAATCTTAGTTCCATGGACACGGATTTTGCCAGTATCTCTATACAGCTAGTTTGTATGAGAGTCATCTGTCATTAGAAGTCTTGGAGATCCCTTTCAGCTCTAAAATACTGTGATTATATGAGAATTTAGATGATTTGGCACGGCTCATCTCCTGAACTGATGGTGCATTAGTCACATCTTGAGGGTTGTATTCAGTTCTGGGCAACACATTTTAGGAGGAACATTGGCAAGCTATAGCATATCCAGAGAAGTGCAGCATCTAAACCATGTCATATAAGGAGGATCAGTCAAAAAACTGGGAATGATACACTTACAAGAGAAAAGACTTGGTGGAGGACCCTGATTGATATTGATCTGTCTTCAAATATTTGAAAGTCTATTAGGTCTATTTGATATAATAAAGGAGAACAGGCACCAATATTTAGGAACACTGATTTTGGCCCAATATAATGAAAAATCTCTTAATGGAACTGTCTGTAAAGTTCCTTGGTACTGGAAGTGTTCAAACAGCAGCTTGATCCATTTGTCCAGAATGTGACAGAGGACATCCATGCATCTGGTAGGGAATAAACTAGATGATTACTAATCTTTTTTTCCCAGCATTTAGTACAGTACCTGGCTCTTCTTGTTATTGTTCAGTCATTTCAGTCTTGTCCAACTCTTAAGACCCTCTTAGGAGTTTTCTTGGCAAAGACACTATGACAGAGATATCATGTCCTTCTACAACTGATCTTACAGGTAAGGAAACTGAGGCAAACAGGGTTGAGTGACTTGCCCAGAGTCATATAATTAGTGTTTGATGCCCGATTTGAACTTAGTAAGATGACTCTTTTGATTCCAGGTCTGACAGTCTATGATGCCTATCTAGCCCATAGTAGGAGCTTACTCAATATTTTTTGGTTGAGGTCTCTTATAGCACTGAGGTTTTTTAATTCATTAATAGAATCATCTCATATGTACTTTGTTCCTTCTCACCTTTTACATGTACAAATGAGTCTGGCAGCTAAAGCTTCCATATGAAGGAAATCATTCTGGAGATGTAATGTTTGACTTGGAGTCAGGAAATCTGAGTTAAAATCCTGTCTTAGAAACTTGCTAGTTATGGGCTGAACAGGTTACCCAACCTCACACCTATAAAATGCGAATAATGATATTTGTACAATCCACCTAACAGGGGTTATTGTGAGGACCTATTTCATCAATGTAATGGTCTTTGTACTTTTAAAAATTACTCATACTTATTAAATTTTTTTGAGCTTTTGCCACCAATATTTGCATATTTATTTATAAATAATATACATGCTTTACTGTGTATTAGTAATATATATACAAAATAGATATTTAAAGATGAGATGAAATTAAGTAAACAATATTTGTAATTTTTTTGCACACTAAAATATTTGTATTTGTAATCAGAGCAAGGAGACAGAGTATGCTTCATTAATTTAAAAAAAAATCCTAGCTTTATGATATAATGATTTGAAGGTCTGGTTCTAAATTCAGTATATTTTGATATTTGGTTTTAATGTCTGTTCTAGCTAAAAAAGATATCTCACTCACAAAATTATGTAGATCCAAAAGGAAGGGATGCATCATTGGCTACACTTACTAAATCATGCTATTCATTTTTTAATCCCAGTGATGAATTATGCAAAGACTTTTTTGAAATTCAACTAGTAAATTTCCATTTTCCCTGATCACATAGAGTAGGAATGGGCTCCAGAGGCTGAATTCCCTGTTAGTGGCAGAGAAGTCAGCAATACACTTGCCATTGTATCACTGTGACCCTGGAATAGGCTTGAAGTTCCAGTGTAGAAGAAGTCTGGGGCCTATCTGGGCAAGAACCATGGATTAGGAGCATATTGAAAGCTTTTTTGTGGTAAGGATTAGGCTGTCTCTCTGTGACTCAGAAATAGGCTTGGAGTTCTGGTGGTCCATTTCATTTGTACTTTCCAATTCTAGGTGCAAGTGGCAAGATCTCCCTGGGTCTGTGGGCTTCAGTGATCATGAAATTGAAATAGGATTCCAAGACAATTATGTAGCCAAGCACTCCATCAGGGAAGCTCTAAACAACCACAGCATCAGGACTCAATTCCAAAGGAGCTTTGGACTTGAAATCTTGTGGAACTGATAATATATAGGAATTGAACTAACCTGGCAACTTAAACTTTCTCCCTTTTGTAAAGATAGAAATAACTAGATTTGGAAATATATTGGATGAATGGAGTAAGAGTGAGAAACTGAATATAATACTGGGATTGTAAATCTGAATGATTAGGAGGTTGGTGGTTCCATAGATAATAAAAGAAAAATTCTGAAGAAGGGAGAAAGACAATGAAATTTGTTTTGGACATGATGAGTTTGATGCCTATAGAATGCCCACTTTTTTATCTTGTTAAGGTAGTTTGTGGAGTCCAATCATGAATCAGGACATGGACTAGGGCTAGATAGAGATCTGGGAATCATCCATATAGAGATGATAGAACCCATGGGAGCTAATGATATCACTAAGTGAGAAAGTATAAAATAAAAAGAGAAGAGGGCCCAGAACAGAGCCTTAGGAGACACCTGTAGTCAGTGTTCATTACATGAATGAAGATCTAAGAAAGGAGACAGAAAGAAGTGGTCAGACAAGAAAACTTGGAGAAAAAAATGTCACAAATCTAGAGAGGGAAATGCATCTAGTAAGAGAAGGTGGTCAACAGTGCAATAAGTATTGACAGCTCTTTTTGTGATAACAAATAATAGGAAATTGAGAGGGTGTCCAGTTGGGGAATGGCTAAACAAGTTGTGTTATATGGTTGTGAGAGAATACTATTGCTCTATTAGAAATGACAAATAGGCAATTTTCAGAAAAACCTGGAAAGACTTACATAAACTGATACAAAGCAAAGTGAGCAGAACACAGTAACCAACTATGAATAATTTAGCTATTCTTAGCAATACAAGTATGTAAGGTAATTCCAAAGAATTCATGATGAAAACTGCTATCCACTTCCAGAGAAAGAACTGATGGAGTCTAAATGCAAAACTAAGTAGATATTTTTTACTTTAATTTTTTCTTTCATGGCACAATTACTAAGTTTTGCATGTATAACCTATATAAAATTACTGTCTCAGGAAGGAAAGAAGAGAGGGAAGAGGGAGAAAATTTGGCACTCAAAATTTTACAAAACAAATGTTAAAAATTGTTTTATATGCAATAGGGGAAAATTAAATATTAAATGAAAATTGAGAAAAGATTGGCAATTAAGAGATCACTGGTAAAACTCTTGCAGAGCAGTTTTAATTGAATGATGTTTATTACAGAGGCAAAAGAAGGGTAGACACATATACAGAGAGACAATTACTAGAGGAAGGTAGCAGCTTCAAGGCACCATAGTGCCCTTTCACTAAAAGTCAGATTGTAAAGAAAAGTCAACCCTCAGAATCCAGAATGAGGACTTTTACAATTGCCTTTGTCAGATATGTAAACAATTGGTTCCTCATAATTGTACTCTGAGTTTGAACCCCCTCTTCTCTGAATTTTTGGGAGAATGTACTCTAGGCTTGGGAGGGGAGAGAAAGATATTATATCCACTGTTCTTACTATGCTGTTTGAGTAATGATAACTTGATATTATACAGAGCTGGGTTTGTAAACCACTTTGCATATACTGTCTTATTTGATCCTCATAACAGCCCTGGGAGGTTGATACTATTATTCCAGATGAAGAATAGAGAATAAATTACAGATGAGAAAACTGAGGAATGTCACCTAAACTTCATTAAGAAACTAGGCAACACAGTGGATACAGCATTGGACCTGGAGTCAAGAAAATCTGACTTCAAATCCAGACTCTGACACTCAATAGCTATGTGGTCTTCTGTCTGCCTCAGTCTTCTCATCTATATCTCATAGGGTTGTTGTAAGAATATAATGAGGTTCAGACCTGTGGAGGGGGAAGGAATTTGTGACTAAAGAAGAACTAGAGATCATCATTCATCACAAAATAGATAAGTTTGATTATATCAAGTTAAAAAGTTTTTGTAAAAATAAAATGAATGCAGACAAGATTAGAAGGGTAGCAGTAAACTGGGAAAATATTTTTACATTCAAAGGTTCTGATAAAGGCCTCATTTCTAAAATAAATAGAGAACTGACTCAAATATATAAGAATTCAAGCCATTCTCCAATTGATAAATGGTCAAAAGATATGAACAGACAATTTTCAGATGAAGAAATTGAAACTATTTCTAGTCACATGAAAAGGTGCTCCAAGTCACTATTGATCAGATAAATGCAAATTAAGACAACTCTGAGATACCACTACACACCTGTCAGATTGGCTAAAATGACAGGAAATGATAATGATGAATGTTGGAGGGGATGTGGGAAAACTGGGACACTAATACATTGTTGGTGGAACTGTGAACGGATCCAACCATTCTGGAGAGCAATTTGGAACTATGCTCAAAAAGTTATCAAACTGTGCATACCCTTTGACCTAGTAATGTTTCTACTGGGCCTATATCCCAAAGAGATCTTAGAGGAGGGAAAGGGACCCACCTGTGCAAGAATGTTTGTGGCAGCCCTTTTTGTAGTGGCTAGAAACTGGAAACTGAATGGATGCCCATCATTTGGAGAATGGCTGAATAAATTATAGTATATGAATGTCATGGAATATTATTGTTCTGTGAGAAATGACCAGCAGGATGATTTCAGAGAGGCCTGGAGAGACTTGCATGAACTGATGCTGAGTGAAATCAGCAGAACCAGGAGAACATTATACACAGCAACAAGACTATACGATGATCAATTTTCATGGACATAGTTCTCTTCAACAATGATGTGATTCAAACAAGTTCCTATTGTTCAGAGATGAAGATAGTCATATACACCCAGGGAGAGGCCTGTGGGAACTGAGTGTGAACCACAACACAGCATTTTATCGCTTTCTGTGAATATTTCCATGCATTTTGTTTTCCTTCTTAGGTTGTTTTTTTTTTTCTTCTCTTTCTAGATCTGATGTTTCTTGTGCAGCAAGATAACTGTATAGATATGTATACATATATTGGATTTGTCATATAATTTATCATATTTAGCATGTATTAGATTACCTGTAATCTAGGGGTGGGGGTGGGGGGAAGGAGGGGAAAAGCTTGGAAAAAAAAGTTTTTTGCAAAGATCAATGTAGAAAAATCACTTATATGTTTTGTAAATAAAAAGCTTTTAATAAAAAAAAAGAAAAAAGAAAAAACCTTTAAAAAAAAGAATACAATGAGGTAATATTTTTAAAGTGTTTCACAAACCTTAAAGTGTTTAATAAATGTTAGCTATTATTGTTATTCTTGTTAGGAACTAATTGATTGGCTAATTGTTAATCAAAAGCACATTTGGGAGCTAGAGTAGTAGGAGTAGCTTCCCACAAGAGTACTTCTAAAACCTAAGGATACTTACCCTTCTGGAGACCCAACCTATGAAAATGATCAAAAATTGATGGAGTAAGTGGGAATGGACATTGTAGCTATATAAATGTGAATTACTACTTCCAAGAATTGTTTGTCGGCAAATATGGCCATTAAAAAAAAAAAAAAGCAAGATTGTAAAAAAATTGCCTCCACATAATAACTCTGTGCCTCCCTTCCCCCAAACTCCTTTTTGTTCGTCCACCCTATATACACTTACATTGACTGGATTCAGTTTGAAATAACTGACCCACAGGAAGAGAGCAGTCACTCACTGCCTTGTTAGTGATCAGACCCATTCTTCTCAGTCCAAGTGACTTCAAGGCAAAGCCAACCAAGGGAGGAAATGGGAAAAGAAAGAATCATTTCAATTGCAGAAAAAGTAAGAAAAGCCCATACTGCCCCACAGAGTCATGAACTGCTTTGAAAAGTATGATCCCTATTTTTTTAAGACAACTGTTTAAAACAACCCATCAGTCCCTTTCATCCCTTGCCCAGTCCCAATTCCCTTCAGTCTGAATTTTCTTTTGAACATTATGTATAGCACAATGTTCTGAAAGTTCCAACCTTGATAGAAACTCATAAGGATGCTTTAAAAGAATGAAAAGCCAGAAATCCTCTGTTTTAAATCTGGATCTTCTCACAATCATCCCAGGACCATAAGCACCTCTGTTCTCTATTTCTTTCTTAAAATAGGATAAATTACTATAGATTTTTATTTCTTAAGAAGGGAATTAGAGGGCATTGAATGTGATGAGCACTCAATAGCATTAAAATAAAAGGAATCCATTTTAACTTAACAGAATGGCTTTTGATGTGGTAATTATTTCACAATAACCAGTCAAATCATCTATTAGTTATAATAAAAGTCAAAATTGTCAAATTAGTGGAAAAGATGAGAAGACCTAGCCTTTAATTATGATAGCTAAAATCAGTCCTATAACTTCAAGGAAAAAATGGCAAGTGGATAAAAGAAAAGAAAATGATTTTGATTAAGACTATTTCTTATAGAAGTTTAATTAATATAAAGCAATTGCAAAGACAAAAGAAGCAAAAAAGAGCCCACAAAATGCTGCAGTAAGTCAATACTTGATTTTGCCAAATGGAGAAACATGGTTAGTCAAGAATAACATTGGTTATAATTATCATCTCATTTGAAAAATATATGGGAAATGCTCCGGAGTTTTTACATCATCCCCTATAATGAGAGATGGGAATAGTCAATGTTAGTGCATTATTGATGGGAAAATGTTATAGAAGAGGATGATGGAACAAAGCTGTCATGTCAAAGAGAGATCAGCCTTCCATTTAACTGCAGAGGGCAGAACAAGGTGGAAATTGCAAAAAGACAAATTTTTGATAAATTTTTCTTAGCCTAAGTGCACTTTGCCTACCTTTTTTAAATGAACATGATCTATGTCTAAAGAGCTGTTAGTATTTCTGAAACAGAGACCTTTTACCACTTCACTCTAGAGACCTAGAGATGAAATTGTTAGGAGGTGGTCCTAAAGAAATAAAGTCAAGAACTTGGTGGTGGGTAGCATTGTCCAGTAGACACTATGAGACCAGAAGAGTGACACAACCATGGGGAAACAGAAGTCCATGAAAAAAGAGAGGCAGCAGTCTTACTATGCCTAACAGAACAATTGAGACATAAAACCTAGGTTCAAAACAAAACCCAACAGAGGGGTTCAGTAAGAACAAACCTTGAGAAAGCAGAACATGATATCACCAGAAGAAACTTCCAGACCTACATCATAAAAAAGAGAAAAGGACTTACATATACAAAAATATTTATAGTAGCTCTTTTTATGTTAACAAAGAATTTTTTTTATTAAAGCTTTTTATTTGTATAACATATGTATGGGTAGTTCCCCAGCATTGATCTTTTTCTTTTTTAATTCTTTTTTTTTATTTTATTTTATTTTTTTTATTAAAGCTTTTTATTTGTATAACATATGTATGGGTAGTTCCCCAACATTGATCTTTACAAAGCTTTCCATTACAAATTTTACCCCCAGTCCCTTCCCCTCCCCTAGATGGCAGGAAGTCCACTACATGCTAATAATGTTGAAATGCTTGAGAAGTTACAGCATTGATCTTTACAAAGCTTTCCATTACAACTTTTACCCCCAGTCCCCTTCCCTCCCCTAGATGGCAGGAAGTCCACTATATGTTAATAATGTAATAGTAGTTGACAAAGAATTGTAAATTGAGTTGATGTCCATCAACTGGGGGATGACTGAATAAGTTGTGCTATTGTGCTATAAGTGATGATAAGCAGGTGAATTTCAGAGAAACTTCTAAAAGTTTACATAAACTGATGCTGAGTGAAGTGAGCAGAACCAGGAGAGCACTGTACACAATAACAGCAACATTGTGTGATGATCAGCTGTGATAGACTTAGACCTTGTTAACAATACAATGATCCTAGACAAATCCAAAAGGTTTAAGATGGAACATATTACTGACATCCAGAAAAAGAGCTGATGAGTCTGAATGCAGATTGAATCATACTATTTTTTTCACTTTCTTTCTCCCTCATGTTTTTTCCCCTTTTATTCCGTTTCCTTGTTCATAGCACAAGTAATGTGGAAATACATTTAGTATCATTGCACATGTATAATCTATATCAGATTGCTTGCTATCTTGGGGAGTGGTGAAGAAAAGGAGGTTGGGAGAAAAATTTGCAACTCAGAATATTATAAAAAATTAATGTTGAGGGGGCAGCTAGGTGGCACAGTGAATAGAGCACCAGCCTTGAAGTCAGGAGTACCTGATTCAAATCTGGTCTCAGATATTTAATACTTACTATTAGATATGTGACCCTGGGCAAGTCACTTAACCCCAATCACCTCAACAAAAAACAAACCAAAAAAAATTAATGTTGAAAATTGCCTTTTGGGCAGCTAGATGGCACAGTGGATAGAGCACGAGCCCTGAAGTCAGGAGGATCTGAATTCAAATCTAGTCTCAGATATTTAATACTTACTATTAGATATGTGACCCTGGGCAAGTCACTTAACCCCAACTGCCTCTAAAAAAAAAAAAAAAGAAAAAGAAAAAAAAGAAAAGAAAACTGTTTTTACATGTAATTGAAAAAATAAAATACCATTTATATAATAACAAAGTATTTTATTTAATATTCTTGAATTAAAACTCATTAATGCTATAAACATATAATTTTTCTCAGTATTATATTAATAGCTGACATTTATAAAGTCCTTTAAGGTTTTCAAAACACTTTACATGTATAAATAAGGATCATTCGATCCTCATAATCTTGTAGGGTAGTTTCTATTATTATTATTATTACCATTTTACAGATGAGAAAATTGAGATCCTTCAGTGCATCAAATAGAATTACACAGTTCGTAAGTATCTAAGAGAATATTTGAATTTAGATTTTCCCAGTGCCAAGTTCTTTGTCTACTATGCATTGTACTTCTCCATTATCTTTGATAGGCTTAGGATTCAAAACTATATTTAACTTGTAAAAGAAATAGGGTGGACTTCCGTTGTTTGTTATTGCTTAGAAATAGCTTGTATATCATAAGAATATTTGTCCTTTAAAGGTTTGATAGATGGATTTATCTGGATCCAGTGCTTTTTTCCTCTACAAAATGTCTGATTCTTTCTCCTGAGACTAGTTTATTTAGCTTATCCACTTTGGAGGCTTAATTTTACTATTTTATATTTTTTATATAATTACCTACTTTCTTGTAGGTTATCAAATATATTAGCATGAAGCTTTAGAGAATAATTTTCATTATTACTTTTTTGTGTGATTTCTCATCACTTTAATTTTGGTCATTTGGTTTTGCTTTCATTTTTTGATTTGGATTTAGAAATTGTTAATCAACTTCATTGGTCTTAAATACGACTGTTATGGTTATTTATCATTTCATTTCTTCTTGTTTACATATTCGTTATTTTGTTTATCTCACTGAATTAGAAAATCTAAGAACTGGAAAGGATATCAGAGGCCACTTAATCTGAAATCATTAGCTATAGATGAGTAACATCTTCAGAAAATGGTTCAAGATCTAATTAAAAGGAAGCTGTACTCACCATCAGATGAAGTGTACCATTCTACTTTTTGGGGAACTTTCTAATTTTTTTCTTTTGGTAAGAAAACATTTTTGAAGCCTTTATTTACAAAAACTTTAAAAACAAATAATAGCTTCTGTTTTACAAGTAACTTTTCTGAAGAAGGATCAACCAGTCATAGCATTGTAACTCAATTAAGAAAAAAATGTTAAAGTACAAGGTAACAAGCTGATCCAGGAAAAGTTGTACGATTTCAGGACAGGTAATACACACCATGACTTGTTTCCACCATCATTTCTGAGTAGTGTTTAGGTTATCCCTTATCCAAGTCTCCCTTCACATGCTCTGATTTGCCCACATACTCTTGTTTTACATGGCTAAGAAAGAATTTCATAGTTATTCTATCAATATGCAGAAAATATGTTGCATAGATAAACACACAAAATAAAACAAGTATCATACTCCTCCAGTGACTTTATTCACTCTAACCTGTCTTGTCGTTTTGTTTTACAACAAATCTCTTAATCATTTTTGTCTTTGTAGCAATTACAAAAGCATAATTTTGTCTCTTCTAATTTAATTTACTATACCTACCTTGATTTGGTTAGCTCTAATTCTTAGAAAATTTTCTGCAAAGCTAATTTACATTTTTAATACCATACCAGTCAAATTATCAAGAGGTACTTAACAGAACTTGGAAAAAAGTAAAAGATCAATATTAAAGGAATTAATAACAGGAAATAACGTTGAAGGAAGAATAGCATTTCCAGACCTCAAACCATATTATAAAACAATTCTTGCAAAATTGCATGTTACTGGTTCAAAATAAAGAAAGGCAAAATTTTGCCTTAAATAAAGTCTAAATCTAACTCTTTTGAGCTTTCAGCTCTAGTACTTCTAAGGCTAATTCTAAGTCCAACTCACACTTGAAAATTCCAGGTTCACCTTTAGCAAATATTTGCTGCCACAAGAAATCAGCAAGGCTGCTTTTGACACATTTATCCATAGTACCAATTCTGGATAATTCTCTAGTTATTTGGGGAGACTTTAGAATCATGATCCTAAATGTCTCCTTTCCCACTCCTGCCATGCATAAATCTAAGTTTCAGCAAATTGCCCCTAATTCTCAGGCAATCTGAAAATTAGTCTTCCTCAGGGCTCTAGGTCTTTCTGTGTTGTACCCTTGAATCTGGAGATTATCTTCAATCCCAAATATATGATTAGACATTATAGAGGTGCAAACAGTAACCAAAGATATAGGTCATTTGCAGAATCATAGTACATGTGCTTACCACAATAGCATATGTAAATTTCTACATAATTGATTATTTCCCTGAAGAATTTGTCAATAGGACAAGCAGAGCCTCAGAAACCAACATGCATATCCATCCTGTACTCACATTAATGAAACTTGCTTTATATGGGCTAGTAGAACACATAAGTCTTTCTGGCTATGAAAGTAACAACCTCCCCCATTTTTCCTGAATCATCATAAGTAAGTCTGTTCACTGACTGAATAGTCCTGGCACTGTGACCATTCTCTTCTTAGTTTACAGATGGCTGATTATCAACATCTATAGACCCACTGTTCCAATCCTGTGTTTATGGTTGGTTTATAAAAATTAATGAATTCTTCCATAGGTATCTTCTATTTCCCAGAAGTATCTGCAACCAGGATATAAGATCAGGCAGAAACTGACTCCACAATGGCCTATATTCCTGTTGTGGACCTGGTGGATAGCCTGGATTGATTATTAAAATCTATAATGGATACCCTTTATTGTCCAGGAGCCTTAGGTGAGAGTTTTTTATAGGTTTAATTTCTTGATTATCTTGATTATCAGTGCTTTCCTCTATGATTGGAATATATTTGATTGAGTTCCCTGATTTCTTGGGTTGAATCATCTTCTGGCAATCTCTCCAGAACAGGTGAACAGGCCTTCATCAAGGTCAGTTTGACTACTAATCATCACTACTTTCCACTCATCAGGAAGTTCAATCAATTCCCCAACAGGTAAGTAGCTTTGATGCTTTGTTCTTCATATGACCTTGCCCAATTTGGGGGACTATTTTGGGTAAGCCAGTTGTTTAGCCTCTCCACAATTTGGCATGGGATTGAGTTCCATCAGTTTGCTTTCTTCTATATTTCTTTCACTGAACATTCTTAAAATAACCTGTCACTGAATTTTGTTTTTCTTATGTTCTCAATTGGGTTAGGAGAGGGGAGGCAAGACAGGATGGTGAGGAGGCAGATTTTTACTGATTAAAACAAGATATTTTTTAAAAAGTCTCATAACCCTCTCACCTTGATCAAGGCTACAGCTAAGTGCTTTTTAGTCTATATCAATTAAAGATACATATGAGTTATAAGACTATATTTCCTCTATTCTATGAAATTACAAATTAATAGACAAATCTGGTTCTTAGTAAAACAGCAGTAGGTATGGGCTAAAACCTATGTCATCATTCTCAATCCTATTGTTTGCATGCACCAGAAATGCCATACAGTAACTTTATGGACATTTCTGCTCTGATTATGAGGTCTCTATCATATTTAGCAAGGTACAATTGAAATACTCAAGCTAAAGGTATTAATGTGTGGTTGTAGATTTTTTATTCCTGGGAGGTAGATTTTTGGTATTTCAAATTCCATTCCCATCTATCTCATATACTCCTATCCTCCCTACCAGAATGCTCTGCTTTTCCATTTACCAGCATCTTTTTTATTCTCTGACCCTAGGCAAATGGAGTTAATTGACTTGCCCAGGATCATAGAATAAAAGTATCTGAGGCTGGATTTGAACTCAGGTCTTTCTGACTTTAGAATCTGTGCTCTATCTACTGCATCACCTAGGTGCCCCAACATGCCTTATTTTGAGAGTATCGAATATAGAGAGTTCATGTCCAACTGCATAGAGACAAGAATCCTTCTACCCCCAAAAAGATCCACTCTCCTCCCAAACCTGTATAATACTTGTAACATAACTAAAATATGCCAGTAAATGTTTAACAACTGGCTCATGAATTTAAAAAAAAAAAAAGATATGCATGACACATTCTTAAATTTAATCTCTATTGTTAACATTTCCTCCATAACTTTCTTGTCTAGACAATAAAATGAACAATTAATGAAGTCCTGATTTGTAGGATTGTTGGGATTTATGAGGTATAAACACTGATACTGAAAATTTTACATTCAATCAGAGCCATAGTGGGCTCTTCCTGGTTTTTCTTTTCTCTCCACCTCCTGTTGTTTTCTTTGTTCCTAGTAGGAAGTGGGTGTTCTTTATAGGGATCTGTCTTCCATAGATCCACAGCCATACTATAAGTGTGGCATGAGCTTTAGTCATTATACAATTAATAATATAAGGCAAAAACAATATACTTACCAGAAATTAAATCTTTTTTATTTTTCCTTCAATCCATGATGATTTTGTTCACATTCTCCTTCTTTACCCTATACTCTCCATATGGTGATTCTAAATAATTACTTAACAAAAATAAAATTAGATCTTCTGAACTAAATATAAACCATGAATGCTATTTCTCTTGATAGAACAATAAAGGCAATGGAATTTTTTCTTAAGATATTTTCTAGGCTCTGTTAAGAAGGGAGAAAAAAAGAAGTAGGGATAATAAAACAAATATTAGAAGATTAAACAGCTCTCCATCCATCAAAACAGTAATCCTGAAGTTAAGTAAGTCTGTGTCAATAGAAAAAAGCAAAGCAACTAAGGAGTGTGCCACATGTGCATGAGTATACATGCATGTGTGTGTAGTCAGAGAGAGAGAAAACATCTCTGATCTATGACTAGTGGAGAGATTTTGGTAAACATCCAGACACATAGTAAATTGCTAAACTAGGTTAGCTTCACTCATTATTCCCAGAATTTCAGAGTTGGAAAACACCTCATTGACCATCTACTTTGAACTTTTGAAAAAGAATATCTAGACAATTGATTCACAGTGAGAAAAATCAATTTTGGAATCGTGATAAATCATTTCAGAGCAGAGTAGTAAATTATCATCCTTTCCTGTGGCAAGGACTAAAACCTTCTATTTATAATTTAACACAAAATTGAAAAGGGATATAAGCTCACCACATTCATTGCTCATCAAACTGTTCTAGTGAAACAGTGTCTGGAAGAGGCTGGGAAAAATAAAAAAAAAAGAAGTGTTCTAGAAAAATAAGCAGAAATAAGGAAATCCCCAAAGGCAGAAGAGGGTGACAGAGACAGAGAGATGAAGAGATGGAGAGATGGAGAGAGAGGGGGAGAAATTTTCTCCTCCCTTTCAGAAGTTCCTCTTCAGGAGTTTGGCTGGAGCTCTACTACTAGACTGGCCTATGACTATATGATTTTGAACTGGCTTGCTATTTTATACAAATATGTCCAGAAGTGTCTGATACTTTAAAAAAAAACCCACAATTTTCTGTATGGTGTCATTTCTCTTCACCAGTAATCAAAACACTTCATGGTTCTCAACCTGATTAAAAGCTTGTTCACACTTAGTTGATACTTTTGATTGATTGATTAAATAGAACTGTCTAAATTTCCTATGATTACATTAATTACAAATGCATATTCACTATCTTAGAATCTGAACTTGAAGGCATCCCAGTAACCATCTAGTCCAAGTTGTACCTGATGTGAATTTTTTCTACAACTTATCTGTTGAGTGGTCATCCAGTTTTTAGTTGAGGACCTTTGATATTGTGGAACTCAGTTCTTCCTGAAGTGGTCCATTCCACTTTTAGAGAATTTTAATTGTTAGGAAGAATTCTCTTAAATTAAGCCTGATGTTTTCCCCTTTGTAAATTCTACCCATTGTATCTGGAGTCAGAATTAGTTATGAATTTGTTGCTTGAAATCTTCTCTTTTATTCCTAGTTTCTTTACCTGGGCTTCTTATGTCATAAATATTAGACCTTTTGTAATGCTGAGTAACATGGAAATGTAAGCTGTTCCCCACCTCCAATCCAGTTCTGTTCTGTTCTATTTCTGTTGTTTTTCCTTCATTTTCAAAGAGGACTCATGACTTAACTGGTGATGTTTTAACTTGTGAGTGAATTGGATTAAATGAGGCAGAATTGTGCAAAATCATCAGCTTCATTCTTTTTTTTCTAGAGTTATCAAAATCTAATGGCAAGACAAAAGTCTGGATGATTGGCAATGGCCCAGGATGCAGTGGATGACCTTGGAGTCTTCAATGTCTGACCAAACTCTAAGTGCTATAAGAAATGAAGAGGGAGCTGAGCATTTAAAAAGCCATTTAAAGATTAATGTACAGAAACATATCTCCCACAACCATGAAGCTTGGGGAAATCATTAACCTCTCTGAACTTCAGTTACTCTTTTTAATATAAAATAGGGAAAATATAATAATACTTATACAACTAAAAATGCCATTGATAATATAATAACAATTATGATAGTATAATAATTCTAATATCTATCCCACAGGACAACTGAGGAAAAAGCTTGGTAAATCTTATGATATCATGTCAAATAGTATTATTTCCATCATTGTGGTAACTGCCATGATTTCTATAGTCACTAGACTTTTTCTTTTGGGAGACTTTGAGATAATAGGGCTAAGAAAGGAATCAGCCCCTGAGAGCCTGGGGTCAAGGCAGGATCAATATAAGGAATCACATCATTAATAGAATTAATGAAGTAGAGGACTCCTTACCTTGCATCTATTTATTTAGATTGGATTTGTCTTAAAGTTTGAGATAGTACTGAGTATACAAAAGCATACAAAAGATACATGTTTGCATACTGAAGAATTGGGGGATAATATGAACCTCATTTAATAATGGCCTACATTTATAGAGGCATTTTATAAATGCTTTAACTTAATCCTCACAACAAACCTATGGGTAGGTAGTAGGAACGTTACTGATATTATTTCCCAGGTGAAGACTCTCAGGGTCCAAATACTAAAGCACTTTGTCTATAGAAAAGCAGAGGCACAAATAGAATAAGCAGGCAATTGGAGAAGGGGATTATTGATTAAGCACAGCATGGATACCTATGTATAACACACAAACGCACAATGCATTGAGTCTTATAGGAATAATAGAAATAGTAGCATTTTTATCCACATTTTGTGGAGAAGGAGACTTTAGCTCTAAGAGAATCATAAAATTACTAAAATTAGAGGGAAGTCTAGAATCAATCCAATACCCTCATTTAACAGCTGAGGAAATTCAGACCCTCAAAAGTTAAGGGACACATCAGGTCATATAGACAATATTTCTGTAATAGAACGTGCTGAACTTGGAATTTAAATCCTATATTTGACATTTGCTAGTTGTATGAACATAGGTGAGTCATTTATCTTCTCTGACAGTCAGTTTTATCATTTACAAAATGATCAATAATATCTAACATTTATATAGCACTTGGTTTACAAAGTACTATATTATCTCATTTGAACTTTACAAAGATTCTGTGAAATAGATTCTATTTGTTGCTCCCATTTTATGATGGGGGAAAAAAGACTGAGAAAAGTTGAATAATGTGCTTAGGGTAATGGAGATCTTTCTGCTCCATGTCCCATACTCTAGCACAGTAGATCTTAAAGCCCTTACTCATCCTTTATTTATTTATTTATTTATTTTTAAGAGAACCAATGGCATCTGGGGCTGACGTCTTGATTTGTATTTTAATTAGATTTAAGTGAGGCAGAATTGCATAAAGTCATCAGCTTCATTCTTTCTTCCAGAGTTATTGAAATCCAATGGCAGGACAAAAGTCAAGATGACCTGGTGATGGTCCAGGAAACAATGGATGCTTGGTATCTTTGTTGTCTGATCAAGCTCTAAGAGTTGCACAGTACTTACTTGTCGCCTTCTTGGCTGTTGGAACAAATTGTTTTCTGCCTATTCTGTAGGGGAAGTCTTCGTGTGTGGGACAGATAGACATCCCATTAACTTACCGTATTTGAGTCCTGGTTACTCTTAATCTAGTTTAACTTGTCTGCTGAGATGGTTTAGTAGAGTGTGGCCACTGAGCAAGCCACAGGTGAGAGCTGGGTGAATCAATCAGGTGGCCATCAAAGGTAGATGAGCATCTCTGAAAAGGGCTCAACAGTCCTCATACCTGAACTGCTAATCTTCCCTGGACACCTTACAGGCTCCTTAAAGCATTGTAAAACCATTAGTAAGTTATACTCAGCAGAGCTGAAATTCAAACCCAGATTTTTCTCATCCTAACCTCAGCCTTTTTTCCCTGAAGATCATGTAGTTAATAAATAACAGAATCATCACAGGGACCAGGTGCTCTGACTACTATCATTTTAAGCCTCTCATTTGGTATTACAAAGACTTGTGCCAGGCAATAAACACAATGGATATCTTACTTAAATATCATTAATGAGAGGAAATTTGGGGCAATTTTTCTTTGGGAATAAGTGTTTTCCCTCAGATTGTTCACAATAATTTTTACCAAATGAGAAAAATTTGTGGGGGGAGGGAACAAAGAAAAACCTTCAAAGTGATCATTCACCTGAGTATAATTGCACATGTATGTGTGTGTCTACATCTGAGAGCAGTTTGTTCCAATGGCCATGAAGGCTGAAGCAGGCAATCTGATTGGTCAGACATCAGTTGTTCAGGTCATCCAGGACATCACAAGTTATCCTGACTTTTGTGTTGCCACCAGACTATAATGACTCTGGAACAGAGAGTAAAGCTGATGACTTTGAGCAACTCTCCTTCCCTTGAATTCAATTCTCATTCAAGTCAAGATGTCAACTCATGATGTCATTGGTCTTCTTCCAAAAAGAAGGACTATCAATTGAATCTGTATTCCAAAGAGAGCATGAAAAGGAAAAGGGAATCACATGTGCAAAAATGTTTGTGGCAGCCCTTTTTGTAGTGGCAAGAAACTGGAAACTGAGTGGATGCCTATCAATTGGAGAGTGGCTGAATAAATTATGGTATATGAATGCTATGGAATATTATTGTTCTGTAAGAAATGATAAACAAGCCGATTCCACAAAAAACCTGGAAAGACTTACATGAACTTATGCTAAGTGAAGAAAGTAGAACTAAGAGAATATTATACATAGTAACAAGATTATGCAAATCATCAACTGTGATGGATTTGGCTTTTTTCAACAATGAGGTAATTCAAGGCAATTCCAATAGACTTGGGATGGTAAATGCCATCAGAATCCAGAGAGAGAATTATGTAGATCAAATGTAGATCAAAGCATAGTATTTTTACCTTTTTGTTGTTGTTTGTTTGCTTTTTTTTTTCTTTCTCGTGTTTTTTCCCTTTTGATCTGGGTTTGGTTTTTTTGGGGTTTTTTTTGCACAGCTTGACAAATATGGAAATATGTTTAGGAGAATTGCACATTTAACCTATTTTAGATTGCTTGATGTCTTGAAAAGGGAAGAAGGGAGAGAGAGGGAGGAAAATTTGGAACACAAGGTTTTGCAAAGGTGAATACTGAAAATGAATACTGAAAACTATCTTTACATGTATTTGGAAAACTAAAATATTATCAAAGATTAAAATAAAACAAAACAAACAAGCAAAAAAGGATGAAAGACAATAGTAGGTACAGACTTGTATGCTCTTCAGACACTTGCTGTATGACCCTAGAAAAATCATTTCATCCTATTTGCCTCAGTTTCTTCATCCATAAAATGAACTGGAGAAGAAAATGGCAAACTTCTTTGCCAGGAAAACCACAAATGGAATCACAAAGAGTTAGAAACATCTTAAAAAAACACACAAACAAATGTGTCTACAGTAGGTTTGCATATCATGTTGAGCAATTAATAACTTTCTTTTCTGGTTGCATGCTTGAATTTGTTTTATCTCACTTAGTTATAGACAAAGTCTATCTTTTGTAAACATACCTGTTCTGCAAATGCAAGCTAGTGAAGAGTAAATGATGACTGATGGGGAAAAGCTATAGAAAGAAGCCACAATAGGGGGTAGAAAAAGAATTGAAGTAGGTAATAAGTTAAAAACAGAGAAATTAATCAGTGCCAGTTAGAAAGAAGAGAATAGGAATAAAGGGGAAGAGTAATAGAACTAATCTGGAATCTTTAGAAACAAGATCCTGGACTTGGAACCTGGAGCAGACTGAGCAGAGAACTGTGGTAACAAAGATTTAAGGGAAAAATTATCACCTGAGCTCCAGGGCTTATATGCTATCTTGTATTGCTAATCTATCTGTCAGTTTGTCATGTATGCATATGTGTATGTTTGGTATCTATATCTATCTATTTATCTTTCTACATGTTGTTATTTGGTCATTTGAGTTTTATCCAATTCTTTATGATACCATTTTGGGTTTTCTTGGCAAAGACACTGTGAGTAGTTTGCCATTTCCTTCTCCAGTTCACTGGATGTGGAAATAGAGGTAAATAGGCTTAAATGACTTCCTCAGAATAACACTGCTAGTAAATGTCTGAGGATGGATGTGAACTCAGGTTTTCTTGACTCCAGGCTCTTAGCTGTATCCACAGCACCACTTATCTACACGTATGTATTATCTTTCTAGCTAGCTAGCTATGACTTCTCAGATTAATTATAAATTCCTGAAAAGAAAAGATCATGCCTTCTACCTCTTTGTATTATAAGTGTTCAATAAATATTACTTATAATAAACCTCTGAGGATGAATTCTAGGAGACCACTAAGCTCATTAATTTCCAGACAAGACTACCAGTGTCAAATTCTGTCACAAGACAGAAAGATATGAGACAAGACTTTGGACCCATGCCAAGCTCCAAATACAAAATATAAAAGATAATTATCCTAGAGGGAACACAATTTCAAAGGCATGCAGAAATCAAATTTTAAGGTATCTCACAGAGAAAGACATCAAAAGAAGAAAAAAACCGAACTAAACTAAACCAGGAATGGTATTATTACAAAAATAATATTTCTATGACACTTTAAACTTTGCAAAGCACTTTATCAATATCATCTTATTTTAGCTGTATAATAATCTTAGAAAGCAGGTACTATCATTATGCCCTTTTTACAGATGAGATTAAGTGACTTGCCTAGGATAGTGTCTGAAGTTATATTTGAACTCACTTCTTCCTAACTTTGAGTCAGTTAGGTGATACAGTAGATAAATTTCCAGGCCTGAAGTCAGGAAGAAATGAGTTCAAAAACAGTCTCAGATACTTACTAGCTCTATCCACTAAATCACCCAGCTTTTTATCCCATGAAAGTTGCTTGTAAGATATTAACAACTACCAGCCTATATGCCTATTTTCTCATCTTGACAAAATTCTTATGAGAAAAATTTATTTATGTATTAAGGGATCTTTGATAAAAATATAAAATGGTTACAGACAGGCTTTCACAGATGGTCTTCTATAGCTGACTACATTTATTGTTGTTAAGTTGTTTTAATCATGTTTGACTCTTTGTAATCCCATTTGAGTTTTCCTTGGCAAAAATGCTAGTGGTTTGACATTTCCTTCTCCAAATCATTTTACTGAGTCAGAGTTAAATGACTTGTCTAATGTCACACAGCTAGTAAGTGTTTGAGGCTATATTTAAACTCAGATTTTCCTGAGTCTAGGTCCAGTGCTTTCTCCAATGAACCACCTAGTTGCTCTGACTACATCTACAAAAATCCAAATGAGAGGTGATGAGGACTTGAACTATAATACAAATAGCTGGCATTTGTATAGCACTTTAAGGCTTATAAAGTGCATAATGGGTTTTCCCAACAAAGCTGGGAAGTATTCTTATTATTCCCATTTTGCAGATGAGGCAATATAAAGATTAAATGACTTTGTTCAGGGTTATATAGATAGTATCTGAGGCTGAATTTGAACTCAGGTCTTCCTAGTGCCAAACGTAGTGGGCAAACTTAATTGCCCAGGGTGGTGGCTGTGTGAGTGCAGAGAAGGGGATGCACTTAAGAACTGTTGTAGAGAGAGAATGATAAGGTTTGGCAATTTAGTTGTAAGAAGCAAGGGAGAATGAAGACCTGAAATTAATGTCAAGGCTGTGAACCTGGGTGAATAGGAGGCTAGTAGTGCCTTCGAAGAAACAAGGAAGTTTGGGGAAAGAGTAGCTGGTTTCGGTTTTAGATCTTTTGAATTTGAAATGCTTACAGAATATCCACTTTGAAATGTCTAATAAGTAGTTGAAGGTATGAGAATGGAGTTTAGGAGAGAGACTGGAGGGGGGATGCATCTAAATAGAGGTGATAATTGAACTAATGAATGCTGATGAGATCACCAAGCAGGATGGGAAGAGAGGAAAGAGAAAAAGGACCAGGATAAAGTCTTGGAGAATTCCACGATGGTTCATCAAAGGACACTACAAGGACATATTTTAGATAGGTAGAAATGTCGAGATTGGGAAGGGGACCCCAAAAGTTTGGGGTCACAGACCAGTGTCATGAGGTATCTCAAAAGAATTTGCAGTCTTGAACCCATTTCCTAGCCAAGGGGCAAAGTTTATTGTAATTGTAACACAATTACAAGTTGACTGAATTCTAAGAGAATTCATCAGAGAAACAGAAGCAAAGAGACATATTTATCTAGCTTTCATTTATCATTGACATGCAAATTTTTTAGAGGAGAGGTCTCTGGAATTTGATTATCACTGACCATATTATCAGTCAGCAATGAACTGAAAAGTGGTCTATTCAGAATCAGACGGGCATGGAAGTTTCCTGAGGCAGACTCCAAAACCAGAACTAAAACCAGAAGATTTAGGATTACTGATTTATTATTAAAATATGTGTGGGATATTCAGGCCCTCATCTTAATAATCAATACTTCAGAGGCTTCTCAAGAGGCTTTATTCAGGAACTCATGAGTACTGGGCGGTCCCACAATGGATCAAATAAGCAGTCCAAAGTTGGGAGAGCCAGAACCCAGTACATCCTTGTGACTTTTATACAATCCAGAACAAAGAAAGTCCCAAGCCCACCCCTCTTTTCCTTTCCATACATTCTAATTGGTTATATATGCTTTAACTTTCCTTATTTAGGAACTGGAATGTTGACAGTTTATAAATCAGACTACTTTCTACTTTCCCTTCCACCCCAGAAACTGAAACTTAGGCCCTCAGGCCTTGTTTAATTTAGTCTGTAGTCCTGAGAGATCTTCACTCCAATTGTCACACTCAAACAGAACCCTCTAAAATTAGGGGACCACAGAATCATTGCTATATTATATCAGAGTAGAACCAGAAAAGAGCAGTACCACAAAAATCTAGAGAGATAAGCATATCCAAGAGATGGACAAAAATCTCCAATGCTACAGAGGTCAAGGATGAAGATTAAGAACAGGTCATAAAATTTGGCAATTAAGAAATCATTGGTAGCTTTAGAGAGAATAGTTCAGATGAGTGATGAGGTCAAAAGTCAGATGAATAGGATTTAGAAGAGAATGAGAAGAGAGGAAGTGGGGGCATGGAATGTAAATGACTTTTTTTCAAGGAGTTTATCTAAGAAAGGAAGAAGAAATAGAGAAGGACAGCTTATAGGAAGGCAGGATCTAATAAAGATTTTTATCAGGATAACAGAAACTTGTACATGTTTGTAGGCAACAAACAAGAAATAGATATGCAAAGGAGATTAGAAATGAGACAAAGACAGAGATAGAAATGGGTGAGTAGGCAATCTGCTGGAAAAGACAGGAGGGAATGGAATCAAGGATAAATGTTTGTCTTGGAAGGGGATGGATCACCCTATCATCAAAAGTTAAAATTAAGAACAGAATGAAGGATGATGCCAAAGGGTTTGTGAGATAAAAAGAATGTGAAAAGAAAGCAAATGATATCATTTTTCTTTGTAAAAGTCTTTAACTGAATGGGTTGGGGAAAGGAAGGTATGGAAAAAAGACCAGGTTTGGAAAATCTCCTCTGAAGAATAGGTTAGAGAATCATTTAAACAAGAGGAAAAGACTGTCTACTTATAATGAGGACCCAGTTGAAATTAAATAGCAAAAATATGGACTGAACCCAAAATGTGGACTGGACATACTCAGCTTGATTAAATGACTTCCTCCAACTTTGTACATCAAGAAGGCAGGTATTGACAGTCATGTAACATTGGAATTTGACAAGTCATAAATGCTGAAAGGATAAAAGATCGAGGGATTGGTAAATAGAGGACAGTGTAGAGTTGAAATGGATAACTATATAGTTTAAACTTGAAGGGAGGAAGGGCAGGGCTAATGGTCAGATAAAGTACTGAAGGTTGAAAGGACTGGAGATCTTGATAAGAATGAAGAAATAGATTTAGGAGGAGTCGGGTTCAGGGAGATATGGAATGAAAGGAGATTATGATTGAATAGAGCAATGTCAGACTTCTTGATCATGAAAGTGAAAGATGTAGGTGAGGGACAGACCTAGGATTTGGCCATCCCTGTATATGACTAAGTTGCAGTAGAAGAATAGGTTTTGGGACTCAGTCATAGTAAAAGACTCAGAGGGTAGGATATTTGAAGGAACATTAATATGTATGTCAATACATATTAGTATTGAGATAACAACAGGATAACAATGTTTGTTTCACACATTTGTCCAGCACTGCTTTCAATACAGCTCATGAACAAGGATGCTCAAGAGCAAGGAGGATCTCTCTGAATAATTCATTCCTGTCCTTAAATAGGGAAATGAATGCAAACACCGAAAAAGGAACACGAGAGCAAGAAATAACTCAGGTTCCCAGACACTCCTGTCCTATGTCACTGAGCTATTACAAGCACACTAGTAATAGGGAAAAATACTGTAATTAACATATTCCAGAGAAATAATGTTATGACAAGTAATCTAGAAGCAGCCACCTCATTCTACTGTGTAACAGCTGTGTGTTTTACTCTTGAATTAAATCCCTCAGAGAAAATTTCTGAAAAAGAATATATCATTTTGGAGAGTAAGAAATCAGATATCAATTTTTTTTTCTTTAGAAATCTTTTTTTAATGAGTTGAAGGTGTCACCAAAGGGGTTCAGAACAAGAAATGCTAAAGACTGAAATTCATCCTACTAAAAAGAAATTCAGTCAGAGTTAGCATAGTCAGTCTCTCTTTTTTATTCCAGTGAAAAGTTTGCCAAGAGTTGACATTGCATTGCCATTTGGGAAAGAGGATACTAGTCTTAAAAATCAATGAAGCATTTACAATAATGATTTCTCTTTCAAGGGTGATCCTTCCTTTATCTTTCTTGAGCATACAGCAAGATGCTGCTGTTTCTTTGTTTCCCAGTCACACAAAAATTGTAAACCTACGTTCAGGACAGGAAGCTTGTAAGATCACAATTATCTTCTCCTGCCATTCATAGTTAGGATGAGCTGCCATTCAGATTCAGAATCATGTCATGCTTGGTTAGCTATCATATTTTACCAATATGGGAGGTTTGCAATGCATATGACCCACAGAGAGCTTTTTTTTTTTTTTTAAATCACACTTTAATCCTACCAGATTTCTTGTAAGTGTGGACCAAGGATCATAAAGCAAGACCAGGAAAGTGAGGAAGCACCATCTATTATTACTATAAGAATAGTAACTCAAAAGACATGAGGTAGAAACAGTACCACTCACAAACCCTTTGCACTCAAGAAATTTTCAATGGAAAGTACTATCCCTGTGCATAGAGGGAACTATGGAGACTGAATGTAGATTAAAGCATAATATTTTTGTTGTTATTCTTGTTGTTTGTTTGCTTGGGTTTTTTTTTTATTCCTTTCTTGTGTTTTTTTCTGTTTTGATCTGGTTTTTCTTGTGCAGCATGATGAATATGGAAATATGTTTAGAAGAATTTTACATGTTCAACCTATATCAGATTGCTTGCTGTCTTAGGGAGGGGGAAGGAGCAGAAAAGGGGAAAAAATTTGGAAGACAAGGTTTTGCAGAGGTGAATGCTGAAAACTATCTTTGCATGTATTTGGAAAGATAAAATACTATTACTATTATTTTTTTTTTAATTTTCACTCAACCTTAGGAATCTAGAAAATTCTTTTTTTTCTTTGTGATGTGGACCCCTTTGGCATTTTGGTGAAGTCTAATGGTTTGCTGCCTATATTCATAGTGACAGGAAATGTTAAATTTTGGCTAGAAGTCAGTAAAAATAAAGATATAACTTTTCCTACTCAAATAGATGGATTTCCTGAAATCTATCCAAGGACTCCTCAGGGTCCATGAGCCCCAGGTGAAGAATCCCTTATCTCAAGAAACCTCATTTATAGGTTTCAATGTTTTGCTAGTCTGGAGCTAAGTGATGCCCAGAGCACCTCCATGTTTCCCACTATCTCCTGAAATGAATAAAAATGAGAAGTTGGAATATGCTTTCTTCTTCCCTCTGCCTCTCAGAATCTTTGTCTTCCTTCTAGGCTCAGCTCAGGTGAAACCTTCCCTGGAAACACTCCATTTTCCCTGCAGTTCTTAGTGTTATTTTTCTCTTTAATTTTCCTTCTGTCACCACCTCCAGGAGATCAGGCAAGTTGCCAGTTTCTTGCTTCATGTTAGATCAGAGGAACTTAATGTTTTTTGAATCATGGACCCCTTTTGGCAATCTGGTGAAATCTATGGACTTCTCAGAATTATATTTTTATTTATTTTTTATTAAAGCTTTTTTAATTGTAAAATATATGTATGGGTAATTCTTCAATAATGACCCTTACTGCAGCTCTTTTTGTAGTGGCTAGAAACTGGAAACTGAATGGATGCCCATCAATTGGAGAGTGGCTGAATAAATTATGGTATATGAAAGTTATGGAATATTATTGTTCTGTAAGAAACGACCAGCAGGAGGATTTCAGAGAGGTCTGGAGAGACTTGCATGAACTAATGCTTAGTGAAGTGAGCAGAACCAAGAGATCATTATTCACGGCAACAATAGTATATGAGGATCAGTTCTAATGGACATCACTCTCTTCAACAATGAAATGTTTCAAACCAGTTCCAATTGTTCGGTGAAGAGAGCCATATACACCCAGAGAGAGGGATGTGAAATGTGGACCACAACATAACATTTCCATGTTCTCTATTGAGATTTGCTTGCATTGTATTTCCTTTACCAGATTATTCTTTCTTGTAGATATGATTTCTCCTGCACAAAAAATGACGCAATAACTATACATATATTCGATTTCTTAAGTATTCTAACATAATTATCATGTAGTGAATATCCTGCCATCTAGGGGAGGGGTGGGGATTAGGGGGGAAAAATTTGTAACAGAAAGCTTTGTAAGGGTTAATGTTTAGGAATTACCCATACATATGTTTTACAAATAAAAAGTATGAATTATAAAAAAAATAATGAACCTTACAAAGCTTTCCGTTACAAATTTTTCCCCCCTAATCCCCACCCCTCCCCTACATGGCAGGAAGTCCACTACATGTTAATTATGTTAAAATACTTGACAAATCGAATATATGTATACATATTTCCATACTTATTGTTGTGCAAGAAAAATTGTATCTACAAGAAAAAAAATCAGAGAAAGGAAACAATGCAAGCAAACATCAATAGAGAGCATGAAAATATGTTGTAGTCCACTTCTCATATCCCTCTCTCTGGGTGTATATGGCTTTCTTCACTGAACAATTGGAACTGGTTTGAATCACATCATTGTTGAAGAGAGCCATGCCCATCAGAATTTATCATCATATAGTCTTGTTGCTGTGTATAATGATCTCCTGGTTCTGCTCATTTCACTTAGCATCCATTCATACAAGTCTCTCCAGGACTATCTGAAATCATCCTGCTCATCGTTTCTTACAGAACAATAATATTCCATAACATTCATAGACCACAATTTATTCAGCCATTCTCCAATTAATGGGCATCCATTCAGTTTCCAGTTTCTTGCCACTACAAAAAAAGGCTGCCACAAACATTCTTGTACATGTGGGGCCCTTTCCTTTCTTTAAGATCTCTTTGGATATAAGCACAATAGAAACACTGCTGGGTCAAAGGGTATGCACAGTTTGATAGCTTTTTGAGCATAGTTCCAAATTGCTCTCCAGAATTGTTGGATCCATTCACAGTTCCACCAACAATGTACCAGTGTCCCAGCCTTCCCACATCTCCTCCAACATTCATCATTATCATTTCCTGTCATTTTAGCCAATCTGACAGGTGTGTAGTGTACCTCAGAGTTGTCTTAATTTGCATTTCTCTGATCAATAGTGATTTGGAGTACCTTTTCATATGACTAGAGATGGTTTTAATTTCATCATCTGAAAATTGTCTGTTCATATCCCTTGACCGCTTATCGATTGAAGAGTGGCTTGAATTCTTATAAATATGAGACAATTCTCTATATATGTTAGAAATGAGGCCTTTATCAGAACCATTAAATGTAAAGATGATTTCCCAATTTTTTGTTTCCTTCCTAATCTTGCCTGCATTAGTTTTGTTTGTACAGAAACTTTTTAACTTAATATGATCAAAATTACATATCTGGTATTCAATTAACAATTCCAGTTCTTCTTTGGACACAAATTTATTCCTTCTCCACAGGTCTGAGAGGTAAGCTATCCTATGTTCCTCTAATTTTCTTATAATATAACTCTTTAGATCTAAATCATGAACCCATTTAGATCTTATCTTGGTATGTGGTGTTAGGTGTGGGTCAAGCCCTAATTTCTTCCACACTAGTTTCCAATTTTCCCAGCAATTTTTGTCAAATAGTGAGTACTTATCCCAAAAGCTGGGGTCTTTGGGTTATTGAACAGTAAATTGCTATAGTTATTGCCTAGTTTGTCAGGTGATCGTATCCTACACACTGATTGACTACTCTATTTCTTAGCCAGTACCAAATGGTTTTGATGACCGCTGCTTTATGATATAGTTTTAGATCTGGCACAGCAAGGCCACCTTCCTCTGCCTTTTTTTTTTTCATTAATTCCCTTGAAATTCAGAATAATATTTTAAAGTGCACAAAATAAAATATGTAAGCATATAAAGCAAAACAATTATATTGAAGCACAGTTATAAAAATATTTTCAAGAAAATTCATGGACTCCTGGTTAAGAACCCCTGGTCCAGTTATATTTATTCACTCATCAAATTTCTCAGTCTCAACCCTCACCCTAATGATTCCCTTTCTCTTATGTCCTTTATATGTACATCCTCAAATCATATCTCAACTCTAGAAAGCATTTAATAAGAATATTAAAAGAAAGCAGAAGCGTATTGGTATAAAAATATTACCTGCGGGGGCTGAGCCAAGATGGTGAACTGCAGACAGCATTCTCTGTGAGCTCCTGAGACCTTCCCTCAGACCCAGACAAATTGAGCCTCCGAACTGGTTCTGGAGTGAGGGCTCCACCAAAACACTTGGACTACAATGCACTTCTATCAAAAATCTACTTTGAAAAAACTCCGGAGAGGGTCAGTTTTAGATGGGCAGGCGATGGAGCAGCTCCCAGCGCTCAGGCGCCAGTGCGCAGCTGGGGTACAAGTCCAGGGCTGGGACAGAGCAGAAAATTTTAGGCTGCCAGGAAGTCCCTGGGAGACGCTTGGGCCACTTTGCTCTGCTTGTGGGCAGGTGCTTTGGCAGATCTGCCTTTGGTAAAGGGTGGATTGAGAGCAACTGAAAGCATGGTCCTAGTGTGGATCTAGCCGACCAGCCTCAGACTGGAAGTCAATTTGGCAAACTGCCTCAGGGCAAATTGAAACGGCAGCAGAATTCCCTGCTGGTGACTGATACCTCAGCTCAAAATCATGAGCAAGAAGCAGAAGAGAGCTCTCACCATAGACAGCTTTTACGGAGAGGAAGTAGGGCAGACCCCAAATCCTGAGGTTCTGAAAATAATCCCAGAGGAAGTCACAAAGGCGGACATGAGCTGGTCCCCTTTTCAAAAGCCTTTCCTGGAAGATTGCATAAAGAATCTCAAAAGAGAGTTAGAAGAAAAATGGGGAAATAAATTGAGAGCAGTGCAAGAAGGAAATATCGCCCTGCAACAGAGATGTGAAAAAATGGAAAACAAAATTGGTGAATTGGAAAAAGTCACCAACTCACTGGAAAATAAAAATAGTGAATTGGAAAAAGACAACAATTCACTGAAAAACAAAATTAGTGAATTGGAAAAAGACAACAATTCACTGAAAAATAAAATTGGCAAAATGGAAAGAGAATGCAATGAAGCAAAAAATTCAATTTGCCAGTTACAAAAGGAGCTAAAAAGGGTAACTGAAGGAAATAATACCTTAAAAATTAAAATTGAACAAATAGAAATGAATGACTCAATAAGACTTCAAGAATCAAACAAAAACAAAAAAATGAAAAAATAAAAGAAAATATGAAATATCTCCTAGGAAAAACAACTGACTTGGAAAACAGATCCAGGAGAGACAATCTAAGGATTATTGGACTCCCTGAAAGCCACAATGAAAAAAAGAACCTGGATGCTATCTTCCAGGAAATCATGAAAGAAAACTTCTCTAATGTTTTAGAATCAGAAGGCAAAATTGGCATTGAAAGAATTCACTGATCACCTCCTGAAAGAGACCCCAAAATTAAAACCCCAAGGAATATCGTGGCCAAATTTCAGGACTATCACACCAAGGAAAAGATATTGCAAGCCGCTAGAAAAAAACAGTTCAAATATTGAGGAACTGTCATTAGAATTACACAGGATCTGTCAGCTTCCACATTGAAGGATAGAAGGGCCTGGAATCAGATATTCTGAAAGGCAAAAGAAGTTGGATTACAGCCAAGAATATCCAAGCTATCCAGCTAGAATGAGCATTATCTTCCAGGGAAGATGGTCATTCAATGATACAGGAGAATTTCACCTATTACTAATGAAAAGACCAGATCTGAACAAAAAATTTGACCTCCAAACACAGAACTCTAGAGAAGCATAAAAAGGTAAAAAGGAAAGAACTCTTGAGAACTATCTCTATTATGGGTATCCTTAAAGAATGGGGGTATAATTTGATTTTACTTTGATAATAATGGAAAAGAAATTAGAGGTGGAAGGCATATCATACTGTAAAAAAAAAGGGGGGGAGAAAGTAAAATAAAGTTAAAAAAAAAAGGAGGTAAAATAAGGCAAAGTCTCATGAAGAAACATAGAAAATCTAATATAATTGAGAGAAAGAAGGGAGGGCGATGAGTATTGTATAAATCTTATTCTCATTAGATTGGGCTCTAAAAGAGTGTATCAGACATGTTTGGTTTCAGGAAAAAACTTGGCCCTCCTTATAGGGAAGTAGGAGGGAAAGGAGGAAAAGAAAGGGATAAACTAATAGAAGGATTAGGGGAAAGGTGTAAAAAAGAGAAAGGGTTTTAAAGGGGGGAGGACTGTTAGAGGGAAGTGGTCATCAAAATATTACCTGTATGTATTACAGATTCTGACTTTTCATTTGATCCCTGCTTTAGACCTCTGCACCAAGTTCAGAATTGTAACCTGGAGTTCACATGCTCAAGTCATAGGTTTATGCACCAATATCTAGATCACACAGAACTGTGGAAATCAGCACTGATCATAAATGGTCTGTTTCTTGGTAAAAAGGGAACTGGAAATAAAGTTAAATCATAACCCATTGTCTACACCAAAGCTTCTTAAACTATGAGCCATAACTCCTTATGGGATCATGAAAGTGAATGTGAAGATGGTGAAAAATTTGGCAACAGTAAAAAGTATCAAATATTCTAGCAAAATTTAATTCTTTGTGTAAAAATAAACAATTATATTTATCTCACTAGTATGCAAATTTGCTTTTGTATTTAGTGAATGGTAAAATTATATGTATACCAAAGATTTGTTTTAAAATACATTTATTTGTGATTTATTATTAGTGGATGCTTGATTTTTATACCTATATACCTGAGGTCACATAAAAATTTCTTGAACAAAAAAAGAGCCTGAGTGAAAGAACTTTAAGAAGTCCC
>JAJPUD010002578.1:256013-279398 GCA_023553655.1 Myrmecobius fasciatus
AGGGCTAAACTGTGTTGGTGGACTACTATTGAAGGACTTATTCCCTTTTTCATGATTACTATCTTTTTATTTTTGTAATATGGTTGTATCTGTTCTTTCCCAACTTTTCCATTAGTCTCTGGAATATGATTTTCTAGTCCACATCTCTACCATGAGACCAATTAGCTTCAAGAAAAACAAGGGTAACAAGGAAAGTGAACTTTTTTGAACCAATGTTCTCTTGGTTCTACTCACTTCACTTAGCATCCATTCATGTGACAGCCTGCTCATCATTTCATATAGAACAAATATTCCATTACATTCATATACCATAACTGATTCAGTCATTCCTCAATTGATGGACTACCCTTTCATTTTCCAATTCCTTGCCACCACAAAAAGAGCTACTACAAACATTTTTGCACATGTGAGTCCGTTCCCCTTTTTATGATCTCTGGGATACAAACCTAGTGTGGTATTGCTGGATCAAAGGTGTGCACAGTTTGATTGCCCTTTGAGCATAGTTCCAAATTGTTGTACAGAATTGTTGGATCAGTTCACAACTCCACCAACAATGCATGTGAATCACTTTTCCCACATTTTCTCCAACATTTATCATTTTCCTTTTCTTCCATATTAACCAATATGAGAGGTATGTGGTGGTACTTCAAGATTGTTTTAATTTGCATTTCTCTAATCAATAGTGATTTAGAACATTTTTCATATAACTATAGATAGTTTTCACTTCATTTGAAAATTGCTTGTTAATATCTTTTGACCATTTATCAATTGGGGAATGACTTGTATTATCATAAATTTAATTCGTTTCTCTAAATATTTGAGAAATGAGGCCTTTATCAGAAACATTGGTTGTAAAAATTATATCCTACCTTTCTTTTTCTTCTAATCTTGATTACATTGTTTTCATTTATGTAAAACTTTTTTCAATTTAATGTAATCAAAATTATCCATTTTGCATTTTACAATGTTCTCTATCTCTTATTTGGTCCTTCAATTCTCCATAGATCTGACAGGTAAATTATTCCTTGATTTCCTAAATTACTTTTGGTATCACCCTTTTTGTTTAAATCATGTACCTATTTTGATGATATCTTGGTATAGGGTGTGAAATGTTGACTTATGTCTAATTTCTGCCATATTCTTTTCAAGTTTTCCTTGCAGTTTTTATCAAATTCTGAGTTATTCCAGAAACTGAAAGTTTTGGGTGAGCATCCTGCTTTCATCCTTTTACCCTTACCTAAGTTTGTTTATTCATGACTAACAGCCCATGATAATGGTCGAGTCATATGATTAATCTCTTTCTGATACTGATGTGCTTATTTTTTAATTAATTAAAGCTTTTTATTTACAGAACATATGAGTGATTTTTCTACATTGACCTTTGCAAAATTTTTTTCGTTCCAAATTTTTCCCCTCCTTCCCCCCACTCCCACCCCTAGATGACAGGTAGTCTAATACATGCTAAATATGTTAAATTATATGACAAATCCAATATATGTATACATATCTCTACAGTTATTTTGCTGCACAAGAAAAATCGGATCTAGAAAGAGAAAAAAAAAAACAACCTAAGAAGGAAAACAAAATGCAAGCAAATATTCACAGAAAGTGTTAAAATGCTGTGTTGTGGTCCACACTCAGGTCCCATAAGCTGCTCTCTGGATGTATATGGCTTTCTTCATCACTGAACAATTAGAACTGGTTTGAATCACCTCATTGTTGAAGAGAACCATGTCCATCAGAATTGATCATCATATAGTCTTGTTGCTATGTATAATGATCTCCTGGTTCTGCTTACTGATGTGCTTATAAGAATTATTATTTAGAACCAACTCAAACCCACAAGACTTTCATATGGCTCAAGCCCTAAATCATAAACCACAGAATTAGCTGTTTTCTCTTCACTTTCCATAGTAGTGAGATTTGTAAAGCAATATAGTTCTTAGGAGATAAGTTTTCTAAGCAGGTACAGTATATGGAACCAAATCCTCTGGCTTGTGAGCTACATAATTCCATTTTTTTTTATAGGATGCCAGCTCTAGAAGCAATTTCAGAGGCCCTCTAGTCCTGAATCATGAATCCCTTTTATGGCATTCTTGATAAATGGTTGTTCAGGCTTTTTTTTTTTTTTTTTTTTTTTTTTAAAGAGATCTGGTGATAGGGATCTGACTATTTTAACAAAGTGGGCAATTACATTTTTGGTGAAACAGGACATGTATGGAGAGTATCATTGATGGCAAATCAGAGAAGTTGTTTCTAGGAGAATCTTGATGACATGTAGTACAACTGCTCTGGATGGATTGGAACATGGGTAGACATTACATAACTGGATTTAGTATGCTAACCATGTGGCTAGGAGGGGCCATTTTGGTTGGCTGTAATTAAGGAACTAGGGACAGCTTGAAAAAGCCTTAATCAGCTTTAACTTCATTCACTTTGATTCCTTTTGTGGTGGAATTCTGTTTCATTGGAATCCACTGACAACATCCAATAAAAGAGTGATTTAAAGGGAGTGGTCTTGGCCCTTCTCCCCTCTGAGCCTGACATAGGGTTTCATGATAACTATGTTCTTTTCTTTTGCCTCTTCCTTTAAAAAAAATTCATTTAAGTTAAGGAGAATTCAATCATGTGAGTCTCAAAAAAAGAAAAGAAAGTGAGTCTCCAAAAGTCACATAAAATTTAAACTGACCCAGAATCAATGTTCCAAAAAGCATGGAATGATCTTCTAGTGATTTTGGTGATTTATCACAATAACAGCTGAATCAAGCACTCATTCAGCAGTCAAGCCACATCCGGACATGAACTTGGACTAATGTTTTGTAGAAACAGTACCAAGTACTCTTCTCAGAGACTGAGGTGGTATAAAAGAGAGTGGGCCCTTGAAATATTGAGGACAAATGTTTGTACTTTTGTTCTTTTTATGTCTGGAAGTAAATCTCCCTTTGTAAAAACTAGTTGGTGTTAAGTGTTTTAATGGAACTAGTATCCAGCACTTGAAAAGAGAAGAAGGAACACAACTGGTGGTGGCTTGAGTCAATGTCAATTATAGAAACCTAACTCCTCCAAGCTACTCTTAGAACTCTGGTGGAGATTTCTCCCTGGCTTTGGGAGATAGAGTCTGAAAAATACTCTACATTGAAAGGCTCTGGTAGGAAATTCTTACTTTTTCCCTCATCTACTTTCTTCTATTGTTAAACTTGGTGGTCATGCTATCACCTTCATTAGAAACAGAGTCAAGGAAATTGTAATGGGAAAGGAGGCAAAACTAAAATGCTTAGAGGAGAAAATATTTTGTGGGATGCAGACTGAAACTAATGGTTCACTTGAAGTTTTTGCATTGTGAATAAGCATGCTGGGGCAATGACATCTCTGTCCCCAGACAAATATCTTAATTCAGCGAACATTTATTAAACATCATTTTTCTAGATAAGAATATGCAAAAATATGCATGACACATACCCTGCAATTAATCCCAATCACTCTATTCTGCATCTGTACTGGGCCTTGAACAAGATGCCCTTCCTAGGATAAGCTCATCCCTTCCAACTTCATTAGCATGTTGCTGACTAAAGCCAGGATTGATTCTCTCAGCCTCCTCTTTCCTGTGTTTGGAGGGCTTGAGGGTGACATACCCAACTTTTTTCCAATGCCTTCATTTGCAGAGGGCAGAAACTGAACTCCTCAGATCATTCCACTCTGCATTCATCCAGTCTCCAGTTTTCAAAATGAGGATAGTCCCATTATTTCCCTCTTCCCCCTTTCTGGCCTCCTTTTGTTCTTGAATCTGGGATTGTCTATATTTTATTTAATTATATCTCTGGCTCTTATCATAGGGCCTGACACTTAATAGGTGCTTAGTAAATGTTTATTAAATTGAATGAATCCCAAAGGCTTGGCCAGGATTATGGAGAAAAACAGCTTTGTTTCTTTCTACTTGAGTGATTTTAGACTTTAATCACTTAACCTTTCTGAGATTCAATCCCTCATCTTATAAAATTAAGGAGTTGGGCTTGATGACCACAGTTTGAAAAAGTGGGGGCAAAAGAAAGGCGGTTCAAAGTGCTATAAGACCTGGAGAAATTATTTCAATTTTTTCCCCTGAAGTGGAGATAAAAGGTGAGGTGGGTAGGAAAAATGGGTAGAAAAAAATCACTCCTGAGTTAGACCTTGAAAGAAGAAGGGACAGAGAGGGATGGGGGAGTCCTTTCCAGGGTATTAGCAATGGCAACAGGGACAAGAGAGAGTAGAATGAGATAGGAGGAATGAGATAAGTTGAATGAGATATGAGAAGGGGGAGGGGAGACAAAGTGGGAAAGAATGTATAACTCAACATTAAAAGAGAATAAGTGTTAAAAACTTTTTACATGTAATTGAGAAAAATAAAAGAGAGAGAGAGAGAAAAGGAAATAACATTGAAATGAATCTATACAGATTGAAATTCTTTACTTCACTTTGTCATAGTGTCTGAAATTCTATCAATTTGAGATGCATTTGGGCTAACAGGTACTTTAGCTCTCTCACTGTAGCTGTATATTTCAACAGACTCTGGAGGAACAATAGAACAGTGATGCAAACTTCTCCTGCCCAATCCATTCTTACTTCCTAGTTTCCATCAGATACTCCCTACCACACGGATGTTGACTTTCTCCTTCTTTCTACTTTCCTGTCATAAATAACTTAAAATCCTGATCCCTTTTATCTTATTTGTCATTTTTAATAGTATTTTATTTTTCCAAATACATGCAAAGATAGTTTTCATCATTCACCTTTATAAAATCTTGTGTTCCAAATTTTTCTTCCTCTCCTCTTCCCTTTCCCTAAAACAGCAGGCAATCTGATATAGATTAAACATGTGCAATTTTTCTAAGCATATTTCCATCCTGATCCACTTTAAACTATAAGACCACAGCCCCTTCCCAATAATCCTTAAGCTGGAAACACAGGTAGTCTCACCACTTATATGACCAGTGAGTCATCAAATACAATCTTTCCAGGAAAATGGTGGAATACTGGGTATTCTCATCTGATTTGATATTGTTCCCTGAGTCCCACTAAGCATTCCCATCTGCCCTCCCGATGTGCTTTTCAAACACCTGCACATTTGTCCCTGACCTGCTATTGCATCCTAAGCACTCTAGGGCTTTGTCATCTATTATGCTATTGCATGCTAGGAACAACCAGGCTTTTCCATCTGCACTACAGCTGCAACCTCTTATATATATTATCTCTCCTAATATGAATGCAAACTCATTGAGAACCAATTCTGTCTTGATTTTTGCTTTGTATCTTCAGAGTTTAGCAATGTATTTGGTACACAGTAAGCACTTAATAAATGCTTTTCCATTCCATTCTATCTGGCCATCATTGTCAACTAATGAGATGATCTTCCAGAATACTGATGATCATTCCTCAGGCATCTCTTGATTGAAGGAAACTTCAACCAAAAGACTCAGCTGTTTGCTTAGAAGTGTGCCTCTGATTGTGAAGTCATATTGAATTTTTTATAGTCTCTTATTAAGAGCACGACAAGCAGATGTCCTTTAAATATAGAAAAGAATGGCCATGCTTAGGGGGGAAAAAAAAGGCAAGATGCCCTCTTCCATCTACTTTTTGCTTTCTACCATTACAGTTTCTTCTTTCTCCAACTTCTTCTTGTCATTTTTTTCCTCTTTTCATCATTGCTGGTAGATAGCTAAAAGATAAAGTTAAAGATGGATTCACCCCTACTCACAACTCCAGGTAAAACAATAGGAGAGACTTCATGTAATCAAATATATATATATACACACATCAGGGAGCTCTAAAATCACAGAAGGAAAAAAAGTTTCCTGAATTCTATAAATTTCTCCCTTTATATCCCCATTTAAGTGGGGAATTTTTTTACGGGATCATAAAAACAAGATATGGGAATGACCTGTGTGGTCATCTTGCCTGTGTCTCAGCCAAGTTAAAAAAAAAAAAAAAAGCTGTGAATTATAGGCTGCTGCTTTTGGTTTCTTACAGTTTGAGACCTTCATGTGTGTTGCAGATATATAAATATAAAACACGCAGATGAATATCTATACACATGCACACACATGTTAAAGATGGAGTGATTCAGCCACATTAGCTTTGCACACAAGCATTACAGGGAGGAAAAATCTGACCCATTTCTTTAGGGACCAGACTTAGGATTGAAACTAGTCATTTTGAGCCCAGAGCTGGGGCCCCTGAGTGGAAAAGGGAGCCCTGGTGTTCCTGGACCATTTCTCTCATAATGCCTGTGTGCAAAGCCAATGTGGCTATAGAATCATTATTCTGAATCACTCTATTTTTGTGTAGACTGAAGGTTTCAGCCTTAAATGTCATATTATAGAAATTTGGGCAGGTTATGAAGCAAGTCTGTCTATTCACAAATCATTTGGAGAAAGTATTTGAAGTTCAATTCAAGTGTTTTAGAAATGAGGATTAGATCTGGAAGAAATAACCACCCTAGTCTATGGTAATATTCTGATTGATACCATATGTGTAGCATATCCAAGTGGTGAAATAAATTACACCCAAGTTCTAAGACCTGGAGCGTTAGAAACATGGATGAGTATACAAGTCAGGAGAGCCTTTGGAGTCACTAATAGAACTTGATTTTCTCAGTGACAATATTTTCTTGTTCAATGCTCTGAGCTGCATTCCTATATTCAACCACAATAAATGCATGTGAAGTATTTACTATGTACAGCATGCTGGGGAAACAAAGGCAAAAAACAAATTAATCTCTGTATCCTTAGGAACTTTCATTGTCCTGGGAGCAGGGACCACATAATATACAAACAGATAAGTATAACAGAAAGTCGGAAATAATGGAGATATGGAAGTGTAAATATTTGCCACCCAGGAACATTAGGACTCCCTTTTTGGGCTCACAATAACTGGGTTCAGGCCAGAGGGAGGATGGCCTCTAAAGAAAAGAGGAGGTGGGATTTTTTATTGGCCTTTGCACATTATGCTTCCAAATTTAGTAGTACTCAAAGTTTGGGTTAAGCCAAAGCTTCTTAAACTTTTCCCACTTGCAACCTCTTTTTCCTGATAAATGTTTATGTGACCCTGGGCATATAGGTATATAAAATAGGTATACAGATTAAACATTTACTGATAACAAACCATAAAGAAATTTTAAAATGTGGGTTTTTTAAACAAACAATTCTTTGTATACATATAACTTCACTGTTTATTAAAGATGAAAGCAAATGTGCATACTAATGAGGCAGATATGCTTGTTTATTTTTATATAAAGAATTAAATCTTGGAGGAATATTAGATACCTTTTACTGTTGCCAAATTTCTCACATCCTTCACATTTACAGCTTACTATTTAAGAAGCTTTGGGTTAAATAACTCACATCTATGATCTACTCCAAAAGGATTAAAAGGGCCCCTTAACTTAGTATACAAAATAAACTAAATATAAATATAGGTTCCTTCTACCACAAAAGGAATATCTAAAACATAAAAGACTCAGAAGTATATATATATTGACTGATATTTAAGGAATGAAACAGTTACATATAACTCTTAGGATAGTGTTCCAGAAAAGTGATACTTAAAACATGAAATATTTAGTGGAACTGATAAACATGTATTTCCCTTTCACCTCAAGGGTTTTAGTTTCTCAAAAAAACAAACAAACAAACAAACAACAACAACAACAACAACAACAAAAATGGAGCATGCTTGAGCTCCTGCTCTTGCTGGTAGTTATATTCTCCAAGAAAAATGTGATTGAAAAAAACACTCTTGCTACTAGTCACTTGGACAGTTCACTAATTCTAGATCTCTCATTCATCTCAGAATCACTGTTTGATCATATGAGTTTCATAGAAAACAACATAAAGCAGAAAAGGAAGCCAGAATCTTGGGATCCAGTTTCAGCCTTGACTAGGTCAGTATGTGTTCTTGCTGCCTTGTGCAAGCTGCTGGGGGGAAGAAAATTTAAAAATCCCTCCCTCCCCAACAGAGAGTTATTAAGAGTCCAAAGCCATATGTTCAGAAGGAAGAACAGAACAAGAGAAGTTGTTACTAGTTTTAAAGTTTCCTAAGTGGGTAACTCTTGCTATTCAGTATCTAATCTTTGATGGGCACCCCATCCTTCCAACTCCCTAATGGAATGATGCAGCAGTAGGACCTCAGTGCCCCTCAGAAGCCTCATGCCTTTATCAAAAAGTCAAAGAGCATCTTGCTAGAAGTAGCCAGGGCAAAGGCTCCTCACTTCTGGCTGGAAGCATCTTAGCCAGAACCTAAGTTTTTGGCCTATTACCATGTATACTCCATGATATAGCCCCTGTTAAAGAAAAGGTACAAAATCCTATAGGAAATTTGAAAAGGGAGAGAGAAAATTTTTGGTTTGGGGTAATGAAAAAAAGCTATATAAAGTAACTTATATAAGTCTTGAAGAAAGATAGTTTCTGGAGATGGAGATAAGAAATCCCTCCCATATGCCCATGGATATCAGGGAGGGGCAATGATATTATGGAATCCTTGGAGAAAGGAGTATTTAGTTTAGGAAATAAATAGTAGTCCAATTTGGTTGGAACATGGCCTGTGTGAATGGGGAAAATATAAAATTAAACTGCAAAAGTAGTTTAGAAATCAAATTTTGGAGGGCCATAAGAACTAGACTAAAGAATATGTATTTTATCCAAGAGCCTGTAGTATGCCATTAAAGATTTTTTTTTTGGGGGGGGCAATTTTGATATAATCAAATGTATGGTTTAGGAAGCTCTTTTTTTTAGCAGCATGACTATTATTTTGAAGAAAATTAAAGAATAGTTTGGAAAGAGGAGACTAGTTGAGAGGCTATTCATATAGTCTGAGGTTTGGATGAGAAGATGGTGACTGGTAGCCAATTAAATGCAAGTAGGGGAGAAATTATGAGAAACATTATAGAGATAGACTAGGAAAGACTTGGCAATTGATTTAATATAAGTAAAGAGAAAAATAAGAGTCAAGGATGATTCTAAGATTTCGAACCTGAGTGGCTTAGAAGGATGGAAATTCCTCTATTGAAAGGAAATCTGGAGAAAGGGTGGATTTAGAGGAGAAGATAATAAGCTCCTCTGATTCCTTCTTTTGACTTTTAAAGAAAAAAAATTATCATTAAAGCAAGAAGTTATTGCTTGTTTGTATTTAACAAAGAGAAAGCTTTATAAGAAACCTTCTATTACTATTTTATAATGTTCTTTGCAAGGCAGTTCATCCATCATCCTTATTCCTGCCTCCTTTTCTGCTCATAATCTTTTTAGTTATATGTCTTGAATAGTTTCTTAGATGCCATTCCCGTTTGGTAATATGTTGTCATCTATTTGCAACCATCATTCCTCCCTCTATTGCTCCTTGGAGAAGAGCATTTTGATGTCATTTTGATGCTGGGGAGATTTCTCCATTTAGAGATATGGAATATCACCAGAAAAATACTCTTAATTCTTTTATGGATCTATGATCTCACCAATGAGTGTATTCTTTACAATGACAGAGCTCCCTTGTAATTGTTGTTTATATGTTCCTCTAACACCTATGTAGGAATTCTATTCAATAGGCAGAGGACCTTCCTCTAACTTTCTATGGGTACTAGTGGAACATAAAAGCTATCTGTTATCTCTCATTCTCATTACATAAATGACTCACTTCTTCTAAGTGATATATCTTTTTGGTGATGTGTTTTATATTGCTTATGATGCATTATTCTACATAGCTAATGTGTTAGCCTAATCTCAGGGGCTATATATATCCTCATGACTTTCAATTTGATCCTTCAGAGACTATAATATAGCACGTATTGAAGTTATATAGAATCTCTAGAAGAATTTTAGGAGGTCCAGACATTCAATATCATCAGTGTTATAGACTCAAAACTATGAAAATTCCCAGAACTAATATAAATAAGCAACTAGTCTGTATTGCTTGGACTTCAAGCCTGGATACTGAGAGTGATTTTACCCATGGCCATACAGTTAGTATGTATTATAGCCAGGGCTTAAATCGAAGCCTTTCTGATCCCATGGCTGATCCTATTATGCCTGTCTCCCTACCAGAAAAATATTCTTGATAAAAGATAGATTTCTGATTCAAAAAGAAACTTGGGATCATTGAATGTACTATATTATTTCCCAAATGCAACCCAAGCTTTCCCAGTACAAACTAAATTGTGCTTTCCCTCTCCTGTTCATTTCTGAACCAGATTTATGAATTGTCTATCCAGGTCTATCATAGTCTCTACAATAATCTTCTTTATTTATGTAGTTTTTCCAGTGTGGCTTATTGAGCTTAATTATTTTAAGAATGAAGAGCATCATGGCAATGAAAACTACAACATAATAGCAAAAATAATTTTATTAAAGCAATAAAAAACATAAATTTAGGCTTCTTAACACTGGGAGGAAGCTCTAGTGACATCCTTGTGTGATGGGTTGACTCTCTGAGAGGCTCCAAACATCACAGGTTTGTTCTTGATAGAAGCCTCACTAAGGTAGGCCAGAGCAATATTTTTTAAATGAAATTGAATTCTTTGGCATGAGACCAGTTAAGCAATTTGATCTTACACAATAGATCTCATTCAGTGGTTTAGTTTTGGGGTATTATACAAAACACAAGGACAAATAAGAACATTCCAATGGCTGGAGTTCAGAAAGAAGTCACAACATGTCTGAAATGGAGAGAGATCTTTTGTTAAATTTGTCCTTACATAAACAAACTCTTCTGCAAAATTTGCTTTTGGCTATAATCCACCCTGTTGTACAAAAGTTTCTATTCCCTAGAATGGGATGATAGGCCCCTAACAATAACATGTCAACATCTACAAAAGGAAAGCAGTAGGGTTTTTCCTCCAGATATACGATCATGTGGACTTGGGAATGCATGTTGATAGTGACACTGAAATATCAATCACAATCAGAAAGCAAATTGCTTTGAAAGTAGGAATAAGGACATAGTTTAAAAAAAAATCAACTATTCTATGAGGCCTGAAAGTCATAAACTGAAAATATAGTCCTGCAACTCAACCTGATTCCAAGTAATGGTAATGAATAATTCTTTGAAATAGCTAATGAATATATCAGAATTCTAAATTAGTGGTGTCAAACTCAAACAGAAGCAGGGGCAACTTAACCAATTCAGTAGTTATTACTTCAGGGGGAATACTGAACATAGAAAACCAAACATTTAAAAAAATTAATTAATTTATTTTGTTAAACATTTCCTCATCACCTTTTATTCTGATTTTGTCATTCTTGAATGCAATTGGTGCTTGACATCACCTTTCTACATAATTCAAAGGGTATTATTGTCAGGCAACAACAAAGGTAAGAAATTTTCCCATTCAAATAGAAGTAGCACAATGAGAATACTGAGTTGAGAAGATCTTACCATTTTCTTCTTAATGTTATCTTTTCAATTTTCTCAAGAACTTATTCTACCTGGATCCTCACAAAAAGTATTATATATACATCATTGCTTGGAGATACCTTCAGCATCTGTTTTGTGAATTAAGCAATATAGGAACTTTTACCTGTATTCAAACTGAAGTCAAATCAATTTTACAGTCCCAAGAGGTGCCATTCTCCTATAATATGTTTTCTGGCTGAAAACTTGAAGCAAAGTTTATTTTCCACATTAACAATGACACCAGAAAACTTTCCGTAGTAATTAATTCATGACAATTGTTTAAAAACATCTATTCTTTTTTCTTTTTGAAAGCAATGTTCATTTTATTTTTAATTTATGGAATAAAACAAGAATTTCCATAACATAGTACAATGAAAAATGATGATTGTACATGAGACTATAAATCTCATCCATTTTTCTTGTACCCCATTAAGCTTATTGGTTTTTTCCCCTAAGAGTTTTCAGCTCTTTGCCTCTTTTCCTTATTTAACATATTCCCATGTGAATAAAAATGATCACAAACATAAATAATCACACACTGGGATTTAACCTCAAAATGAGCACATGACAGTTTCAGAGAATTCATGGAGAGCTGCTCAGAACCAGAAAGTTCCCAGTTAGCAAAGTGACTCAGAGAATTGTGTATTAACCTCTCAATGCAAAAGTCTTTTAAAATGAGGTCAGGGGATCCAACATTGAAAGTTTTGATGTTTATTAACACTTTTAGTGGTGTGGGATGCTAGGTATACTTCTTTCTCAGAAAGCTTCAGGGTAGTCTAGGCTTAGGTGTTAAATATTTTAATTCCATTGTTGTTCAATTGTTTTAGTAGTGCCCAAATCTTCATGATCCCATTTGGGATTTTCCTGGCAGAGATAATGGAGTGGATTGTCATTTCCTTCTCTAGCTTATTTTATAGATGAGGAACTGAGGCAAACAGGAAAAACTTAAGATATACAAAAACCTATGATATACAAAAGTATAAAGATTAAAAATATCCTATTTCTCAGAGCCATATAATAAGCAGATGAGAAAAGCAAAAGGCTTTGAAATAATTTACATATACACATTTATTAGATAAAAAATAATTTAAAATTCAAAGGCCAATTTTCCAATCACCATAACCTATGGGGTGCTTTTTTTTTTTTGGTTATGAAAAATTTATGGAAAGTTTCTTGTCCTACACAAACATTCTTTCAGAAGTTAATATTTTCTCTCTTCTCAGAAAGTTGATAAGGCAATATAATAACAAAATAAGAACTAGACCTATGATTTCATTGGTATAGGGAACTCCTAGGTGAACAAATTCCCTCTACCTAAAAAGCTTACATCCTTTCTACAACCTATATTTTTTATTAATATTATATGTTTTATTGTATTTGTACTTATTTTGTTACATATTTCCCAGTTACATTTTAATCTGGTTCCTCCTAATTCAGGAGTGTCACACCAAGGAAAAGATACATGGTTCTTAAGACTATGTGTTTAACTGGAAACTGAATGGATGCCCATCAATTGGAGAATGGCTGAATAAATTATGGTATATAAATATTATGGAATATTATTGTTCTGTAAGAAACGACCAGCAGGACGATTTCAGAGAGGCCTGGAGGGACTTGCATGAACTGATGCTGAGTGAAATGAGCAGAACCAGGAGATCATCATACACAGCAACAACAGTATTACATGATGATCAATTCTGATGGACATGGCTCTCTGCAACAATGAACTGTTTCAAACCAGTTCCAATTGTTCAGTGAAGAAAGCCATATACACCCAGAGAGAGGGATGTGAAATGTGGACCACAACATAACATTTTCATGCTCTCTATTGAAAAAAAAAAGACTATGTGTTTAATACCTTTGCTTTCAGGTTTATTGTTGTTATTATTGTTTTAAATAGTATTTTATTTTTTCTAATACACACAAAGATAATTTTCAACATTCACCTTTACAAAACCTTGTGTTCCAAATTTTTCTCCCTCCTTTTCCCTGCACCCTCCTCTTCTCCAAGTCAGCAAGCAATCTAACATCCTTTAAACATGTCTGCAATCTATATTCTTACAAAGTTGCCCAGAGCATGGGAGATTCTGACTTACCTAGAGTAGCACAGCCATCATTTATCAAAGGTAGAACTTGAATCCAGGTCTTCCAGGCTGTGAAGCCTGATTGCTATCCATTGAGTCATGCTTGGAGGCTGGCCTCTTCTCAGACTTCTTGCAGACTCTGAAACTTGCCAAGGTCTTTTGCACTTTCCCCAGAAACAAGTTAATTCTTCACACATGGGGATTAGGACGACATCTGTGAAATTCCACATAAAAAGCATTTGATGTGTTCTGAAATCTCTGGTAGTGGTCTGGGTGGGTGGGGATTTCTTCAGTAGGAGGCTGTTCTAGACTTAAAGGCAAAATTTCAAATGACAAATTATACAGTTAAATTCAGTTAAAACAATAAAATACCCTTTCAGTTCTTGGTTCATATTACAGAGTTATACACTGAAAACTTAAATGTTTTTCTTTTACAAAGAATATAAATATAATCAGAGCAGCTTTTAAGAAAACTCTAATACTGCACCAGCTTTATCCTTGCCATGATGAAAGGAGTGAGAAGAGTGGGAAAACAAGAAATATACTTTTTGTTCTGGATGCATTAACATAGAAATCTCATAAAATACCTACTTTAATAATTCAAGGGGGTCATATCCAGGAAATCTTATTAGATTAATAGTCAAAATTCATTCCCTTCACAGTTTGGAAATCCACATTAAAAAGATCATACCTCACTACTTTAAGTCATGAATAGTCCTTTTGAAAATTTCTAAAGCACCAAATCTTGGGGATGAGAGATATAGGCCTCATTTTTTTTTTTTTTTTGCTTGCTTCTTTCTGTCCATCTGTGATTGGCCAAATGAAGAAAAGGAAAGAAATTTTGACAAATTCAGAGAAGTATTATTCCTTTAAAAAAAAAAGTACATAATTTTTTTTTCTTTTAGGAGGAAATTGGAGTTAAACAGTCTCCCCAGGGTAATACTGTTACTAATGGTCTGAGATCAGATTTGAACTCTGGGCTTTCATAGCTCCCAGACCACTGCTCTATCCAATGTGCCATCTAGCTGCCCTTTAAAGTACCTTATAAATGAATCAGAGGCAATGCTTTTCTTATTACTAAATAAACCCAAGTCTGTTCAAATGCAAAAGGAAGGAAAATAAAAGACAATTTCTGAACTCACTGTCCCAATTTAAATTGCCCTAGCAGTATAAGTTCCCAGAAGTCAAAGACTATTTCATCTCTCGATTCTAAGGGGAACTGTGACAGTTTAAGCATTGTCATTCAAAGGCCCCCATTCAATGTATATTTCAAAAGTGGAGTACCAGTTGACAACAGGGTATTTACAGAAAATATAGCTGTAATAGCATTTACAAAACAACCCCCCAAAGTCAGGGCCATACTTTTCTCTCGGAAAACATTTGGTCCCTGAGGGAAGGAAACTTAGAATTCTGTTATAGTGAGGCACATATGTAAAGAATACCTAATGCCAGGCAGTTAGACGATGTAGTGGATACAGCACTTGGCCCTGAAGTCGAGGACCTAAGTTCAAATCCAGCCTCAGGAACTTAATATTTCCTAGCTGTGTGACCCTGAGAAAGTCAGTTATCCCTGATTACCTTGCCAATAATAATAATAATAAAAAAATAAGAATATCTAATGCTGAGGATTAATTTATGACCTCTGACTCTAAGAATCTTTACTCAAACCCCCATTAAACTTTGCACGGGGGCATTTTGTGAGCAATGGACAAATTGTTCTCTGCTCAATTAGAATGACTCCTTATAGGATGTGGTATTTCAGCTAACAGCTTTATTTACTGCTGAACTGCATTAAGTAGATCACTTGGCTGTCATACTGAATCTTTACCATCACTGCTATGGGTTCAGGTGACTGGGGAGACCTCTCTGATGGAATTTCTAAACTCTTTGTTCACCTGGGCACATTCCCCTCTGAAGATCATTTACCAGCACTTAACATAGTGACATGTACTGTACATGGTTGTTATCAGTCTTTTCAGTTACATTCAACTCTTTGTGATCCTATTTTGGGGTTTTCTTGGCAAAGATACTGGAGTAATTTGTCATTTTCTTCTCCAGCTCGTTTTACAGATGAGGAACTGGTATACAATAAGTGCTTAATAAATACTTATCGACTTACCTAAAATCAATTAAGAGACAAAAGAAACAGAGCTCACAATGGCTGCTTAGGAGATATTCAATGCCCCTCCCCTACCTGGGAATTCAGAATGGTTCTTGCCTGTCTTACGGTCAGGAAGAAAAATGCATAAAATACCAAGGGAAGAATGTTATCAATCATTTTGTGTGCAAACTTAGTTCCAGTTCTGTGCCTCCTGAGTCATCATTCTCTCCAGTTCCTGAATTAACTAGAAAACTCCTCGTCACCACACAGTTTCAGCATCCCTAGTTAGTCATGGCTGGAAGTAGTTTCCCCAAGCCTCCATGTGCTGTACTGGAAGCAGGCAGGTGACATTGCTCATCCTCTGAATAACTCATCAGGAAGGGCACATCCGAGCATGCTGGGACCTCAGTAGCAATGCTTCCCAGACCCCTGTTCCCTATATAACAAAAATAAGATTAGACTGTGAAATAACTCTGCAAACTTCTCTCCTTTAGAGGAGATGTGACTGCCACTATTTTTACTGCAGAAGTTAAGCTCTGTGGCCAAAGCCTGGGAAGTGCTGGTTTTTCCCCTTGTCAAATATGCTAACAGATGTTTTTTTCCCTCCTCCTCCCACCACCAATTCCTGGGCTCATCTTCTGTGGTAGGACTCCTGCCTCCCTAGACAGTAAGTGCTGGTTCACTCCTAGTCTCAAAATCTTCTTATATGGGCATATTTTTAGCTTCTGCTTAAAACAGACTCAGTCAGGTAAGTAGTAGCCATTCCCAGCTGCCTTATGCTTTGTCCTACCTCTTTGCTCCAGACCTGACACTAGTACCCCAACTATTTGTAAAGTGATTAGAGACTTGGGTTTGAAAAATAGGAAAGAAGAAAAAAGAGAGAGGGAGAAAAAAAAAGGAGGGAAATAGGAAAGAAGGAAGAAAGGTTAAGTAGGAAAGAAGGAAGAAAGGTAAATAGGAAAGAAGAAAAAATGAAGGAAGGAAGGAAGAAAAAAGTAGGGAAGAAAAGAACTAAGGAAGAGAAGGAAGGAGGAAAGAAAGAAGAAAGGGAGGAGGGAAGTGTGAGAAATGCTGAAAAGTTGGGTTTCCACAGTGTTGCAAGCTTCAAGATAGTGTAGGACAGAGAATACCACTGACCAAGAGGTTTTCAGATATGAGAGGTTAAGATTCCACAGAATGTGGAAAATTCCACAGAAAGTGATTAATAGAAGGTATAGGTGGATTCAGCCAATCAGAAAGAGTCTTATGGTTTTAAGAAAACCACAAACTTAAGATAACAGTCAATCCAGCCCAAATTAGTTGGGGTCAATGACCTGACGACCAAATCGCTATTGTGCCTGCTTAATAAGCTAATTGATTATTAAACAAGACATCTCCTGGGAGGAGTGTTCTGCCATTTTTGAACACGGGATGTATGATGAGGGAGGGGGAACATGTTTATACATATTTAAGGGGAAACGTGTAGTGGTCGTATCAGAAAGATTGTAACCCTGGAAGGAACGCACCAATCCATTCTCTGAAGGGCAGAGCCAAAATAACAAATATAAAGCTTCTCTTGTTTCTATGTTCAGGGTTCCCTCTTTCCAAAGATAAAGGATGGAAGGAAGGAAGGAAGGGAAGAAAGGAGGGAAGGAGGAAATGAGGGAGGGAGGGAGGGAGGAAAACTATTTATTGGTATGAGGAAACTCCTGTGGGAGGAAATAAATCAACACCTTATCTGAAATCTAGAATCTAAGAAAATTGCCTAGAGCCTTGAGAAGGTAAGAGTCCTGCTCAGCCAGGTCACACAATCAGAGATAGAATTTGAATCCAGTGTAGGAAAACGGCGACACTGATACATTGTTGGTGGAGCTGTGAACAGATCCAACCATTCTGGAGAACATTGGAACTATGCTCAAAAAGTTATCAAACTGTGCATACCCTTTGACCCAGCAGTGTTTCTACTGGGCCTATATCCCAAAGAAATCTTAAAGGAGGGAAAGGGCCCCACATGTGCAAGAATGTTTGTGGCGGCCCTTTTTGTGGTGGCTAGAAACTGGAAACTGAATGGATGCCCATCAGTTGGAGAGTGGCTGAATAAATTATGGTATATGAATGTTATGGAATATTATTGCTCTGTAAGAAACGACCAGCAGGACGATTTCAGAGAGGCCTGGAGAGACTTGCATGAACTGATGCTGAGTGAAATGAGCAGAACCAGGAGATCATTATACATGGCAACAACAAGACTATATGATGATCAGTTCTGAGGGACATGGCTCTCTTCAACAATGAAATGTTTCAAATCAGTTCCAGTTGTTCAGTGAAGAAAGCCATATACACCCAGGGAGAGGCCTGTGGGAACTGAGTGTGGACCACAACATAGCATTTTCATGTTTTCTGTTGTTGTTTGCTTGTATTTTGTTTTCTCTCAGGTTTTTTTTTCCTTCCCTTTTGTGCAGCAAGATAACTATAAATATGTATACATATATTGGATTCATCATATATTTTAACATAGTTAACATGTATTAGACTACTTGCCATCTAGGGGAGGGGTGAGGGATAGGATGAAAAATTTTGGAACAAAAAAAATTTTGCAAAGGTCAATGTAGAAAAATTACCCATGCATATGTTTTGTAAATAAAAAGCTTTAATTAAAAAGTAATAAGAATAAAAAAGTAATTTGAATCCAAATCTTCACTCTGCCATCAAATGTAAAAATGGCCAATTAGCAGCTATCAAAATTATCTAGAAAGAACCGTTCACCTGAATGTTAACCTCCCATCTTGATTGTAGAGTAATTTCTTCTTCTAAATAAGAGAAGACAGACTAACCAAGTTCTCAGCATCATTGTCTCTCACCACCCACAGATGGGGGTTCCTTCTCCCCTATTTTTGCTTGGACTAGTGGTAGCTTTTACCTGGGCATCTATCTGTCTCTAATAGCTTTGCCAAATATACACCACAGAAGATCTAAGTTCAAGGGTCATAGGGAATACTCTGGCAGAGTAGCAAAAAAATAAGTTAATAAAATAAAATAATAATAATAATAAAATAAAAAATAAGGGGAAGTTTATTTATACATCAACAAGCAAGAGATGACAATGATAACATGCCTGCAGAACAGTTGGGCTATATGGGGATCTTCCAACATAATGGAATTGATCTGGGTAGAAGCCTAACTGAACCAGACAAGAGCAATATTTTTTAAATGAAATGGAGGCTTTTAAATTTTTTTTCAAAGACCAGCTTGGGAACTGCACAACAAGTCTCAACTAATGAGACAAGACAAATAGGGAATTCTGATGATTGGGTTCAGGCGGAGGTCGTTGCCTGCCTCAAAAGCAAGAGAGACCTTTTGTTGACCTGTCTTTATATAAATACTCTCCTGCAAATTCCCTATTGGGCTATAGAGTGTCTTTAAGTTGGCTTTTGCTCTATTGAATCAAATGCTTTTTAATCAACAAATATGATTGACAAAGAAAAAATGATCTCAGTGGGATCTTGAATTCTTAGCGCTTTTCAATGAATTGTGCAAAAAAAAAAGTGGTTTGCTGCATAATATCATTTGTGAAAGCATGATTTTTTTCTTTCTCATATTTTCATAATAAATGTCCTTGATATGTGTTCAGAGTATTCTCATAATGATTTTCTAGAGATGAGAAAGCAGGTACATTGGTCTGTAGTTATTGATGTCTTCTCAATTATTTTTTCCAGCAATAATATCACCCCTGATTTTTTTCCCCATTAGTATATGCCTCATTTTCAAATCTCTTAATAATTAATCAATCCCTCAATGCCCTTAAAAGTATCTCACCCCCTATGGACTATCTCTTCATGTACTTTGTCTGATCTAGCTATTCTTAACACATTTCTTTTTATGAATTTCTATATCTTCTTGTATGACATTGGATATTGTGATGATAAAGTCTACAACAGGGACAAATTTCCAGAAGAAAGGAATTACATTTCTTTCTTTTTTTGGTGAAGCAATGAGGGTTAAGTGACTTACACAGAGCTAGGAAATGTCAAGCACCTGAAATGGAGTTTGAACTCAGATCCTTCCGACTTCAGGCCCTATGCTCTATCCACTGGACCACTTAGCTATCTTTAATAATTTCCCAAATTAATTAGAAACCTACTAAAAAGCATTTTTAGGGAACTATAGAGGGAAATTAGAACCCGAGAGAATTTAGAAAGACAAACATGAGAATAGAATGAGAGAAACAGAATAGAGAAAAGTTTAAGTGTAACAAATATCAGAGAAAAGATTACCTAATTATTTATGTCTCCATGCATAGATATAACAACTATTTAATTGGATTAATAAAAGCATAGTAAAACAGAAAAATTAATGAGCATTTATCCATTCACATAACCTAAGGCTTTAATTTCCCCACCAAAGCATTCATTTTGCCTGGATTCTGAGGCATGGACAAAAGGAGTAAAGGAGTAATATTAGAAAATACATTTGCTCCCTCATCACAAGAAACACCCTAAATCTATCACCTCTTTTTAATGAACAGTATGTTTAATCGTGAGTCCTCTGGAATCATAAAGGCCTTTGCGTTGATCATAGATCTTACACCTTTCAATGTTGTTTGTTTTTAAAGTATTGATATTATATAAAATGTTCTCCTGGTTGTACTAATTTCATTTTTCATCAGTTTGTAAAAGTCCTCAAAACTATATACTCGACATATATTATATTTAACAATAATTTTACATTGATGTTACTGTGTAAGTCGTTATTCTGCTGACTTCACTCTGCATCAGTTCATACATATCTGTGTCTTTTAAAAATCATCTAATGCTTCATTTTTTTTACAGTTCAGTAGTACTTCATATTAACATAACACAATTTATTCAGTCATCCCTCAATTGGTAAGCATCTCCTTAGTCTTCAATTGTTTTGTTTTTCTTTTTAACCACCACAAATAGAGCTCTTATATCCACCTCAATTGATCACTCGGGCAAGAAGCTATTAGGCTCACTCTTTCCCCACTTTCATGGGTTGCTTTCATCCTCCTAGGTATGTCTTAGAGTTCATTTCAAACTAATTTTATTTTGTACAAAAATCTTGGGGAAAGAGAAAAAACAATGAAATTTTCAGTCCTATGGAACATCCCTGGATTCCATTTCTACCTAATAAGAATGGCTAATGGATATTATTTGACCATAGAATCCCCTTTGACCTTCAAAACCAAATAGAATTCATATAGAGAAGTTTCTGTCTTCTGTCCCTGGCCTCCACATAAGGAAAAAAAAATGCAAGAACAACACAGTCTATGCTAGGATTTAGTTGTGTTAATAGTATTTCCCTGTGCAATCAAGAAAGTGCCATGATCTCTTACAGCCTTGAAAATATACTTCTCACAGTTTCTTCCAGGAAAGCCTCCCGAACATTCATATTACTTTTCTGGCTGAGTTTCAAGCCAAATATTATATGTGAATGTTAAGAAGAAGATGAGAACTGTGTCATTATCCTACTTTAGTAGACTGGAACAAAAACCAGTAAGTACACAGATACAGAGATAAGAGGGCTATGCCTTATCCACTCATGATGGCCCCTTTCTGAAGATATCCTATTCATGGGGACAGGAGAGGCTAAAGGAATATCTTTCCAGGACTGGCTTAGGACAAAATTGTGTCTAGAGGAAGTTCTTGTTACTCATCACATTCCTTCCCCTTATTGCAAGGTTTTTCCTCTTCACAACTGTCCCCTATAATCTGTAAAGAAAGAGACACAATCAACCAATTCATAATTATTTGTTGATGTCTTATGCTATTTTTCTTGAAAGTGTTTGTAATTTAAAAGAGGATGCCTGGGAAGGTAATAAATCATTAACGGAGGCATTTCAGGTACTCTGAGCAGAAGAATTAGTAAAGAAGAGAGACCTTTCTAGAGGCTCTAAAGTTACCTATTCGCTATATTCATAAGGCTGGGTCATGCTGCTTATTTTTATTAAAACCTTGCTTAAAGCTTTAGGGTAAGGTGACTGGGGCTTTGTTTCTGGGAGCAGAATTTAGAGATTGATAGAAGTACTAAAGGATGCAGTGTGGTATAATGGACAGAAAGCCAGCAACACCTGGATTCAAGCCCCACCTTTTGATATAGACTGGCTGTATGATTGTAGGCAAATTGCTCAGCCTTTCAATGTTCTTGGCCACTTTCTAAGACTATAAATTATTATTTTTTAATTTTTATTTTATTTGCATAACATATGTGTGGGTAATTCTTCAACAATAACCCTTACATAGCTTTCCGTTACAAATTTTCCCCCCAACTCCCCACCCCTCCCCTAGATGGCAGGATATCCACTACATGTTAATTATGTTAAAATATTGGCAAATCGAATATATGTATACATATTTCCAAACTTATCATTGGTGTGCAAGAAAAATCTTATCTACACAAACGATATATCAGATAAAGGAAACACAATGTAAGCAAACATCAATGGAGAATGTTATGTTGTGGTCCACATTTCGCATCCCTCTCTCTGGGTGTATATGGCTTTCTTCAGTGAACAATTGGAGGTGGTTTGAAACATTTCATTGTTGAAGAGAGCCATGTCCAACAGAATTGATCGTAAGACTATAAATTATGAAGAAGGTGCTAATCTAGAATGAGCTTCCTCACCTGGGAGTTCCACGTAACAATGAGATCACAGGTGTGGAGCCTATCTCAACCTAGAGTACTTCTCATCCTTCAGTAGCATAGAAACAAAGGAATTTAGCACTCAGTTAATAAGAATAATTAATTAAAAATGAAAAGCAGCAGATGTCAATTGAGTTCTTTCTTTTCCCTTCTTTGTTCCTCCCCTATCAAGGAGGATCAGTAGGTGGTGTAGTGGATAGAGTGTTACCTGGTATCATTAAGACTCATTTTCCTGAGTTCAAATCTGGCCTCAGACACTTACTAGGTGTGTGACTCTAGGCAAGTCACTTAACCCTGCTTGCCTCACTTTCTGCATCTATAAAATTAATTGGAGAAAGAAACAGCAAATCACTCCAGTATCTAGTATCTTTACTAAGAAAACCCGAAATAGGATCACAAAGAGTTGGATACAATTGAACAACTCTGCTATGGTCACTCAAGAGAGCTATCTCACCTTGATGTTCTGGGATCTCTGCCTCCTTTGCCTTGAAACAGAATCTCTCTCTCCAGACTGAAGATGTACTTTGAGATGCTTGTCCCAATGCCAGAAATAGCTAGTTATGTTTCTAGCCCTGGTTTCTAAGATATCAAATCAGAAACATTCATTATTTTAGTGTCAGATAGACAGTCGTCTTATCTGTCATTTTACTAAGTGAAAGAAAAGCAGAGAGAGCTTCAGGGGCATTCAACTTGGTGCTGAGCAGTGCTCACTTGTGTGAGGAGAATATTAGATGAAGCAGAAATTATTTCACCCTCAGGCAACAGTCTTGCTGAAGCAGATGAATTCTGACTGCATGCCTAGGGTTACTAGCCCTGCTAGAAATGGTTAGTGAAATTTCTGTGAATCTGAAAAGGGGAATGTAGCCTAAGTCTATATACATACATGCAGACAGACAGATAGAAATATAAATATAGATATAGATATGCGTATATGTATATGTGTGTGCATAATAAAAAGTTAGACTTAAAGGCAAAAGATGGAGGAGAGGAGGTTGATTCTACTTAATAAGTTTAGAAAGGCTCATACAATTTCAATACTCTTTAATCACCAGGTATTATTCCGGACAGTCAAGGGAATGGAAACCAGTTTTATCTACTTCTTCTGTAATGATGAGAAAGACAGAGTTTGGACTAGCTAAACATAATGTG
>JAJPUD010002578.1:283037-310205 GCA_023553655.1 Myrmecobius fasciatus
TTTTTTTTTTTTTTTTGTAATGTCAAGAAATTGGAAATTGAATGGATACCCATCAATTAGGAAATAGCTGAATAAGTTATGGTATGTATATGTAATTGAATATTATTCTTCTGTAAGAAATGATGAGCAGGCTGATTTCAGAAAAGCCTGGAAAGACTTCATGAACTAATGCTGAGTGAAGTGAGAAGAACCAAGAGAATATTGCACACTGTAACAGTAAGATTACACAATGATCAATTGTGATGGACTTCGCTCTTTCCAGCAGTGTGTGGATTCAAGATAATTTCAATAAACGTGGGATAGAAAATGCCATCTGCATCTAAAGAGAGAACTATGGAGACTGAATATGATTCGAAGCATAGTATTTTCACCTTTTTTGGGTTTGTTTATTTGCTTACTTTTTCTTATGGTTTTTTTCCCCTTTTGGTCTGATTTTCCTTCTACAACATGACAAATATGGAAACATGTTTAAAAGAACTGTACATGTTTAACCTGTATAAGGGAGGGAAAGGAGGGAAGGAAGAAAAGTTTGGAACAGAAAATCTTACAAAAATAAATACTGAAAATTATCATCATGTGTATTTGGATAAATAAAATACTAAAAAAAAAATTGAATTGGGCAATCAGAAGCTAATGACTTGAAGAAACATCAAGAATCAATCAAACAAAATGAAAAGAATGAAAACATAGAAGAAAATGTAAAATAACTCCCTGGGAAAATAGTTGATCTGAAAAAAAGAGAAAGAATTGAAGAATTATTGAACTACCTGAAAGCTATGATAAAAGAAGAGAGCCTGGAAGCATCTTTCAAGAAATTATGAAGGGAAACTGTCCTGATAGCCTAGAACTAGAGGATAAAATTATCATTGAAAGACTCTACCAATTATTTCCTGAATTAGATACCAAAATGAAAACTCCAAGTAAAATTCCAGCTAAATTCTAAAACTATCAGGAGAAAATATTGCAAGCAACAAGAAAGACTCAACTCAATTATCAAGGAGCTATTGTCAGGACAACACAGAAGTTAGTAACATCTATATTCAAAGATGAAAGGGGTTGGATTATGATATTCCAGAAGGCAAAGCAGCTTGGATTACAAACAAGAATCAACTACCCAGCAACATTGAGTATCATTTTCCAGGCTAAAAAAAAATGGATATTTAATAAAATAGGAGATTTTCAAATTTGTTTGATGAAAAGACCTGAACTGAACAGAAAATTTGATCTTCAAAAATAACACCCAGGAGAAGCACAAAAGAGTAAGAAGGAAAGAAAAAACCATAGTATTCATAAGGTTAAACTGTTTATATCCTTACATAAAAAGATGATAGTTGTAACACTTAAGAACTATATCTCTTTCAGGAGAGTTAAAAGGAAAATACTTAAACAGAGGGTCTGAGTTTAAGTTGACTTTGATATGATGACAAAAAAAAATTATTAAGAGGGTAAAAAAAGATTATATTGGGAAAAGAGAAAAGGGATAAATTATATTGCATGAATATAACTTATCTTATAGGAAGGTAGGAATGGAAGGTGAACAGAAAAGGGAGAGAATGACAGAAGGGAGCACAGCTTCAGGGAGGCAGTGATTAGAAGCAAAGTACTAGTGAGGATGGACAGGGTGAAAGGAGAGAGAGAGAAAAGGTATAAATGGGGGAAAATAGGTTGGAGGGAAATAAATAGTAATCCTAACTGTGAATGTGAATGGGATGAATTCTCCCATAAAATGGAAATGGATAGCAGAGTGAATTAAAAACCATAATTCTACAATATGTTATTTACAAGAAACACATTTGAAGAATAGACACACACAGAGTAAAGGTGAAATTCTTGAGTTGAAGTTAAAAAAAAGTCAGGGAGAACAATTCTGATCTCAGACAAAGCCAAAACAAAACTAAATTCTCCAAGTACTATATCAACCAAATTCTTAGAAAAGTTAAGTGAATTACAGGCAGAAATAGACAGCAAAACTGTGAACCATGTATTAGATTACAAAAACTTTACATTCAAATACAGAAAGGCAAAATAGAAAAAACATGCTTTTCAGGTCACAATGCAATAAAAATTATATGTAATAAAGGAACACAGAAAGATAGATTACAAATTAATTGGAAATTAAGTGATCTTCTCCTAAAGAATGAGTGGGTCAAACAATAAATCATAGTAACAATTAACAATTTTATCAAGGAGAATGATGATAATAAGACAACATAACAAAATTTGCAGGATTCAGCCAAAGCATGACTTAGGGGAAATTTTATATATCCAAATGCTTACATAAATAAAATAGAGGAAAAAATAGATCAATGAATTGGATGTGCAATTAAAAAAAACTAGGAAAAAAACAAATTAAAAATTTCCAATTAAACACCAAAATGAAAAGTCTGAAAATCTAAGGAGAGATTAATAAAATTTAAAGTAAGAAAACTAAATAATATAAATAATAATAAGGTTGTTTCAGTATTAGAAAAAGTATTTGACCATATGAATACTAATTGCATAGTTGACTATGAATAATAAAACCAATTGAAAGCATACAATTATCTCAATAGATGCAGAAAAAAATTTTGACAAAATACAGCATTCCATTCTGTTAAGAATATTAGACAGCATGGGACTAAACGGATGTTCCCTTAAAATGTTAAGGAAGATGCCAAATATCTGTAGTAAGGAGACAGCGATGAAAATGCCCGCCACTATGTAAATGTTCCGAGGCAGCCAGGCCTCCAAAGCAGGCATACAGCCTTTGGTAAAGATGGATTCATCCCATTTGTTCTTTGTCATAGTCCTGACGTCATATCCACACTGTGTATTCACAACTTTTTGTGCAGGATCTGGTACACAGCAAGAAAATGGGACACCGCATTTCTCTCGGCTGTAGCTTTCTCCACTGCAATTAAAGTAAACATTGAGGTCCCAGTCTTCAGGGCCATAAGCCCCACAGCATTGGTTAGCTTTCTGCAGGGAGTCAATAAGGTTCTGCAGATCGATGTCATCTCGGTAAGACTTGATATTGATCTCAAAAAACTCCTTGAACCTGTCCCTCACCCAGTCCTATACAAAACCATCAACAAATATTATCTATAATGAGGATAAGCTAGAAGGCTTCCCACTAAGAGATTAAGGATGAAACAAAGATGTTTTTTATTACTGTCTTTATTAAATATTGTACTAGAAATGTTAGCTTTAGCAAGAAGAGAAGGAAAAAAAATTGAAGGAATTAGAAAAGGCAATGAAGAAACAAAATGTCATTGGTTTTTTTTGTTTTTTTTTTTTTTTGCAGATGATATGGTGATATACTTAGAGAAGACTAGAGAATCAACTAAAACATTGCTTAAAATAACACATTACTTAAAATAATTAACAACTTTTAACAAATTCAAAGGATATGTAATAAATCCACTTATCATCAGCATTTTTATATATTATCAACAAAGTCCAACAGCAAATATAGAAGGAGAAATTCCTTCTAAAATAACTGTAGACAATATAAAATATTTGGGATTCTACTTGCCAAGACAAACTCAGCAACTATATGCACACAATACAAAACACTTTACACAAATAAAGTCAGAGCCAAACAATTGGAAAAATACCAATTGCTCATGGATAGGCTAAGTTAGTATAATAAAAATGACAATTTTACTTAAATTAATTTACTTATTCAGTACCATACCAATCAATCAAACTACTATTACACATATACGTATATACATATATACATATATATAATTTATAGAGCTAGAAAAAAATAATAACAAAATTCATCTGGAAGAACAAAAGGTCAAAAATGTTAAGAGAATTAATGGGAAAAAATGCAAAGGTAGGTGCCTGACTATAACAATCATCAAAACTATTTGGTTTTGGATAAGATATAAGAAATAGAGTTGTGGATGTGTGGAATCGATTAGGTACACAAGGCACAGTAGTCAATGACTATAGCAATTTACTGTTTGATAAACCTAAAGACTCCAGCTTCTTGGATAAGGACTCATTATTTGACAAAAGCTGCTGGGAAAACTGGAAAATAGTATGGCAGAGATTAGATAAAGGCCAGTATCTCATACCATGTACTAAGGTAAGGTCAAAATCAGTACATGATTTAGACATAAAGGATGATGCCATTAGCAAATTAGAAGAATAAGGAATAGTTTACCTATCAGATTTATGGAGAAGGGAAAAATTTATAACCAAACAAGAGATAGAGAATATTATGAAACGCAAAATGTATAATTATTATTACATTAAACTAAAAAGATTTTGCACAAACAAAACCAATGCAATCAAGATTAGAAAGAAGGAAAGCAGAAAGGTGGGAAACAATTTTTAGTTTTTCTGATAAAGGCCTCATTTCTAAAATATATAGACAATTGAATTAAATTTATAAGAATACTAGCCATTTTTCCAATTAATAAAAAGTCAAAGAATGGGAATAGACAGTTTTCAAATGAAAAAATGAAAGCTATTTATAATCATATGAAAAAATACTCTAAATTACTATTGATTAGAGAAATGCAAAGTAAAACAACTCTGTGGTGCCAACTCACACCTATCGGATTGGCTAATATGACAGAAAAAGAAAATGATAAATATTGGAGAAAATATGGGTAAAATAGAACACTAATGCATTGTTGGTGGAGTTGTGAACTGATCTAACTATTATGGAGAAATAATGAGCTTAATATATAATGAGATTAAGAAAAAAAAACCACCTAGAAAGACTTACAGAGAACATTGTATATAGTAACAGTTACACTGTGTGATGATCAACTATAATTGACTTAGCCCTTCTCAGAAATATGAACTGAACCAAATGAACGTCATATATAGTAATAGCAATACTATTGTAAGATTGACTTTGAGCAAATTTGTTATTTTGATTATTATATGTTAAAAATATAATAGTATTTTATTTTTTTCCAAATGCATGATATGAAAATTTTAAATGTTTTTTTTGGGGGGGTATGGAGGCATGAGGCAATTGGGGTTAAGTGACTAGCCCAAGGTTACACAGCTAGGAAGTGTTAAGTATCTGTGGCCAAATTTGAACTCAAGACCTTCTGAAATGAGGGCCAGTTCTCTATCCACTGTATCATCTAGCTGCCCATTTAGCATTCATGTTTTTGAAATTTTGAGTTCCAAAATTTTCTTCCTCTTTCCCTTTCCTCTCCTTTTTCAAAAAAGACAGATACTTTGACTAAGTTTATACATGTGCTATCATGTAAAATATATTTCTATATTAGTAATCATTGTGAAAAAAGTAACAGATCAAAATTAAAAAATGAGAAAGAATGAAGTGAAAAGATATTCAGTCTGTATTTTGAGTCCATCAGTTTTTAGCTGGTTATGGATAGCATTTTCCCTTGTCTTGGACCATTGTGATGCTGAGAGTGAGTTAATCATAGCTGGTCATTATATAATATTGCTGATGCTGTTTACAATGTTTTCTTGATTCTGTTCATTTTGTTTTGCACCAGTTCATACAAATCTTTCCAAGTTTTTCTGAAATCTGCTGACTTATCATTTCTTTTTGCACAATAGTATTCCATTACATTCATATACTATAACTTATTCAGCCACACCCCAATTGATGGGCATCCCCTCAATTTCTAATATTTTGCTACCATGAAAAGGGCTGCTATAAATACTTTTTCACATGTATATCTTTTTCCCTTTTTTTAATAATCTGGGATAGTGATGTAGTAGTGGTATTGCTGTGCCAAAGGATATACACAGTTTGGTTGTCCTTTAGGCATAGTTCCAAATAACTTTCCAGAATGGCTGGATCAGTTCATGATTACACTAACAGTATATTGGTGACTCAACTTTCTCATATCTTTTCCAGCATTTACTACTTTCCTTTTTTGTCATATTGGCCAATCTGGGAGAGCTGGTATCTCAGAGTTGTTTTAATTTGCTTTCTTCTAATCAAAAGTGATTTAGAGCACTTCATATGCCTATAGATAGCTTTGATTTCTTCATCAGAAAACTGCCTATTCATATCCTTTGACAATTTATCTGTTGGGGATATTTTGATTGTTATAAATACCAAAATTAATTATAAAGGGCACATGAAAAAAATGCTCTCTGTTTCCAGAGAAAGAACTGATAAATAGAAGTATATATAGGACAATGCTACATAAAATATACCTATTTTTGTCTATTGGTAGCCACCTCTAGAGTGAGGTGGAGGGGAGAGAGAAAAAAAGGGAAAAAGTTTGCATGATAATTTTATAGTATATTTAAAAGGAAAACAAATTGTGCATAGTAGATTTACAGTTTCATGTGCAATCATCTTTTTTATTATCCTGTTACAAAAATGCTTTTCTTATTCCATAAATTAAAATAAAAGTACATACACATAAAAAGAAGACTAATGTGGCTGGATTGTAGTGTACGTAGAAGTATTGTTGTTTATCTTTTGCTATGAAGAGGATCAATGACATAAAGGTGTGATGTTTTGACTGACATGTAAATTGTATTTAAGTGAAGCAGATTTGTGCAAAATTATCGGCCTCATTCTCTCTTCCAGTGTCACTGAAGTCTGGTGTCAGGACAAAAGTCACAATGACTGGTAATGTGTTCAGATTAAGGGGATGACATTAGTGCCCTCCATATGTGACTGATCTCTAAGCACTCCACAGTGCCTTCTTTAGCTGCCTTAATGGCCATTGGAACAAATTATTCTCATCTACTCATTCTGCAAGGGGGAAGTCTTCACATATTTGGGGTTATATTCCCTCTAACTCATTAAGGTGTTTAAGGCCTGTTAGGTACCCTCAACTGGTTTAGTTTGTCTGCTGGGGTGATTTCACTGAGGTGTGGCCTGTGTATGTTACAGCTTCTTGGAGCCACAAGGTAAGAGTTGGGTGAAGGTAAACATCAAGGTAGATGAGCAGCCTTGAGAAGGGCTCAGAAAACCCTCTTGCCAGAAGTGTTTTTCTCCATTGAACACTGCACACATTCCTTTGAGGGTATATAAAGTATAAGAAGTCATAAAGGGACATGTTATAAAGGACTTTGAATGCCAAACAGAAGATTTTTATATTTGATGTTAAAAGAAACAGATAACCACTAGAGATAATTGATTAAGTAGTTGAGGGGGACCAATCAGCTCTTCAGTTTAGGAAGATCAATTTGATAGCTGAGTGGAAGATGGACCAGAATGGGAAAAAATTTGAAGCAAGGAAATCAACCAAATGGCTATTGCAATAGTCCAGGTATCATGGGATGAAGATCTGTATCAGGAGTTTACTTGTCTATCCACGGTAGTTGTTCAGTAGTTGATCTTAGTTGTGTTGGGAAGAGTAGGTAAGATCCTTCTCTAAAAAGATGCTACAAAACACTTTTTTAAAGAAGCAAAGAAAGATAAAGTATTGGAGAGGAATTGATTGCTCATGGCTAGCCTGTGCCAATATAATAAAAGTGAAATCAGTACCTAAATTAACATATATTTAGTGCCATTCAACTACCAAATAGATTTATGCAAATTAAAACTGAAATTCAACTGGTAAACAAAAGGTCAAGAATCTTAAGATAAATTGTGAGAAAAAAAAGAGATTTGTCAAACCTTATACCAATTTGATACTGGTTAAAAATGTTTTTAAAAATCAGTCAAACAGATTAGATAAACAAAACCCAGAAGCAATTAAACATAGCATTGTGTTCATTTAATTTAAGGTCACCAAATATTAGGGTAAAAACTGACAAAAACTTCTGGGAAAACTGGAAAGCTGTCTGACATAAGTTAGTTTTAGATGAGTGGGAGAGACAAGTCAAAGAGATAGAGGAGACTGAAAGATTTCTGTCCCAAACCAGCAAACATCTATCTCTAGCATCTTGATCTTGGCAATACCTGGAGAATGCATATACAAGAAAGTGATATTCTCTCACCTTAGATGAATCATGAATCTGTTTCCTTCAACATCAAATATAAAAATCTTCTGTTTGGCATTCAAAGTCCTTTCTAACCTGTCCCTTTATATCTTTTTATACTTTATATACCCTCAAAGGGGGATGTGCAGTGTTCAAGGGGGATAAACTCTTCTCTTTTATTTTTCTCCAGTTCCTACTAGAATGTAGCAAAAGTTTTATTGAGTCATACCTATAAAAGTGCTCTGATGTCTATGAGTAACATTTAAATAGAAATTATCTTACATGATCAATGCCTAAAAATTGATCCTCAAATGACTACTCTAGACTAATGCAGTATGGGCAACATACATAATATTTGAAATGAATGATAGAGGAGGAAGGAAAAAATAGGATGAAATGTCAAAACAGAATTCAAAATAGAATCATTTGTTCCTCCAAAAATGGAAAAAAGAAATCAAAATGGAAATCTTAACTTTTCTTTCTCTTTCCCTTTCTTTTCTGCCTTGCCCAGTAAGATTTGTTTAAACATATTACTTTTTATACTTTTTCTTTTTAGAGTAATTTTTGCTACTGGTTCTATTGATCTCATATGAACTGGATTTCCTCTCTTAGACAATGCATCTCTTCTGATCTAATTTACTAATTTAATTTCTGATCTAAATTACTTGAGAGCAGAGACCATTTTTCTACTTGTATTTGTAATCCCAGCATTTTGCCCAGTTCATGGCTTGTTGACTAAGATAATTATATGGTTTAGATGAGCCTGAGAATTCCCCTAGTTCCTTCTTAAACCAAAAATGTAACTCAAATAGGTATTGACTATATGGAGGCTTACTGGTAGAAAATGAGAAAATGTAATCTGGACTTGGATTCTGGAGACTTGGATTAGAATCATACCACTTCCTCTTACTAGATGTGAAATTCTGGGAAAGTTTTACCTTTCCTGAATGAACTACCCTTGTCTGTAAAATGAAAGAGTTGGACTAGTCACAGGTCAAGAGCCAGATTGACCTTGGAGACCATCTGGTCTTACAGTGTTACAGAACTGAGAGTCAGTGAAATTAAATGACTTCTCAAAGAAAGCAGTCCCATCCACCAGCTCTTTTACTGCTTTCTAATAGTTTATTTGGATCTAGTAAGTTGGACTTACTGTATTAAATTAGTGATACTATTCAGAGGGATCACCTTTTAGACTTCAGCTGAAGCAAGTACCATAATAATGACTTTGTATGTCAGTCATTAATTAGAAAGTTGTAGACATGAAAATTTCTGATGTATTTCAATATAAATTTTTAACCAAACTTCAGAAGTCTATGAAAAGAGTGACAAGTATTTTGAAAAACATTTTTTGATTAGAAATCTATTCATTCATCTTCTATTCCCATGCAGGAAACACTTTGAGCCAAGAAACACCAGAATGTAGACAGTGACTCTTATGTGATTCTATTTCCAAGATTGATCTTTCTACTCCCACTTAGCAAAAGGTTCTGTGAATCCTTCTAAGTACCAAACACTCAAAAATTATCTGCAATCCAAAGACCTAGAGCTATTCTTGTTTATCTGTGTGACCTCTGCCAGTTATTTCACTTCTCCATTTCCTCATCTGTAAAAAAGAGGGGATTTGACTAGGGAATATTTAAGGCCTTTTGGGATCCAAAATCCTGTGATTTGCTAGTATGTTTTCGAGCCTTTGAATTGTACTGGTTGCTGCTTGAAGGCCCCTGAAGATTAAATTTCAAATCTGGATCACAAGCATCTGGCTTCGGTAGATGGGGAGTGAGACAGAAGCTCTGCCATCTGTGGAGTCTGTACATAGAGGATTTGAAAGCATTCAGTGACATTGCAATTGTTTGGCATTTTAACATTCCCCCCTCTGGGAAATCACGAGAGAAAGGAAGCTACAGCCAATAAAGGAAACTGTGATGACAAAAAACAGACTAATCACTTAGGAGGGTCTATTGAGCAGTTTTAGAAAAATCTAATCTAAAAAGTAAATATTCAAACACAAAAAAGAATAAATACAATTATGAATGAAACAAAATTTTGTTTAAAATTTTGCTTATAATATGCAAATTGTAATTTTTACAATATTAGGAAAAAATCCACTTACTTCCATATCTCTTATCTTTTTTTCTGTTTTAGAGATTTTGTGGCTGTCATCATCATCATCACCACCATCATTATTACTAAATTACTATCAGTAATTCAATGAAAAGAAAACATATAAAGCAATTAGCTCCTATCTAAACAGATCAGAATGTACACTTTTGTGAATGTAAAGTGGACCATAATATATTTAGAAATTATCCTAACAAAAACCTATTAATATTAATGAAATACAGGGACCATCACTCAGGCAAATATAAAGGAGTTAATATTTCCTTTCCAAAAAGGAAGAAAAAAACTGATAGAAATTGTTAGGGCACATGAGAAATCAGTTAAAAACCTACAAAAATACTTTTAGAACAAGCAGACTGGAAACAAGCAGTTAAGATCACTACACTGAGCAATCGAAAAGATTTAAAATAACTATACTTTTGACTTTGTTAAATGTAACTAAAATCTAGATTCAATTTGTAAAACAGCTAAAATCCAAGGTTGGAATAAAATAACCTTCCATGGGCAACATACATGAATTCATCCAACAATACATTAACAAAGAAGTATTGAATAAATGGCTAAGTCATATGAATTTATGTGTGGATATGGGAGGCATTTATGGTGGCAATTCAGGATTAAATCACTACCATCAGAAACTGCAAAGGGATTATTAATTTTTTTCCTCCTTTTCCTCTTCCTCCTTCTGATTTTCCTACTTTTGTCCCCTTCTTGCTTTTCCTTCTTTTTCTTCTCTTCTCTCTCCTCTCTTTACCATTCCTTCTTTCTCTCCTCTTGACCTTTTCCATCCTCTTTTCCTCCCTTTCTTTTTTCTCCCTCCCCTCTCTCCCAACACTCCCTTTCCCTTCTCCTCTCCATTTTCCTTTTTAAACCTCTTCTTTCTTTTCCTTCTTCTTTCTGCATTTCTTCTTTTTTTTTTTTTTCCTCTTCTTCCACCACCATCACTGCCATCACCACTACAGGTTCTATTGCTGCTGCTGCTACTATTACAACAACAATAATCTAGCAGGGTCTATTTTTCTCTCTCTCCTTGACTGTGTCATCAAGCACAAAGCTTTCCCCACCCATATCATTCTCTGGATTTAGAAAAAGTGAATTCTGGATAGTTTGAACAGTTTTGTCTAGTTATTCCTACAAAGGACACATGCGTATTTGAAATGAAATTGGAAAATTTTATCAAATTTTTAGATCCATGAAATATACTTCCTTGGGCAAGAGATACACCTTATCAGTGTATAGGAAAAAGAAGACAATATAATATATATAATAATATTATCATATATATTATAGTATTATAATAGTTATGCCCTATTTGTTACAGTTGATAAAGATCCATTTGAAGATAATAACCCTAGCTACCATTTATATATTGTTCTGTTTTGTAAAGCTCTTTACATATGTTATCTTATTTGATCTTTACAATAACCCTGTGTTATTATTTTCTTCATTTTACATTTGAAGAAACTGAGGCAACCATAGGTCATATGACTTGCCTAGGATCACACAGTTAATAAAAGTTTGAGACAGAATTTGAACTCAGACCTTCCCGTTTCCAATTTCACCACTATCTACTTTACAACCTAGCTGCTAAGACAAAAAGAATAGTCAATTCCTGACTGCAGGTTGAATTTCTGCAAGGAATCAAATTAATGCACATTTATTAAGCACTTTGTATATGCAAAGCACTGTGCTAAGTGTTGGGATACAAAGGCTAAAAAAAAAAAAAATAAAAATAAACCCTTTCCTCAAAAAGCCCATAATTTAGTGGAGGACAAATCATGCAAACTACCATGTACAAAAGCTGTGTTTCAGAATAAATTGGAAACAACAGAAGGAAAGCATTAGCATTAAAGGGACCTGGAAGAGGATTCTTATAGGTGATATTAATTTGGAGAAATTAATTAATTAAGAAGAAAGGAAAGAATGAGAGAATTCCAGATATGGAAGATTGCAGGTAAAAATACTTGGAATTGGGAAATAGAGTTGTTTTTTTGTTTTGTTTTGTTTGTTTGTTTGTTTTTGAGAGGGATACCCAGGAGGACAGAGACATTAGAGACATTGGCTTCAGAACTGGAATGATAGAGAAAGTTTGAAGTGGAGGGCCCCCTTTGGTCAATTTCCATTATACATAGAAGGGCTATATTTCTTGCTTGTCAAAGAAACCTGGGAGTACTTTATCTTCCATGTAGCAAAGAGACCATGACACTGAGGGATTTTATCTAGTAAAGAACTCAAAACTGAGCAACTACTTCCTGGAAACTGTGAAGAACTAAAATAAGAGCATCATTAGATGTGAAACCAGAACCACAACTTGGGTGCTCTGAAAAGCTATCAGAATCATGTGGTAAGGAGGATTTAGGAGAGAAAATAGTATCAATAAATAAAAAATTACTAGTAACAAAATCAGTGAATTTGATTATGCAATTTTTATTTTGATTATACAAAGATAAAAATTTTGCCTATCAAAAACAATATCTCTAAAATTAATAGAGAAGAAACAGATTGGGAAAGATATTTGCAGAAAATATCTGCTAAAAGTCAAACATTCAAAATTTGAAAGAACTGATGATGCATAGGACTAATAATTCCCCATTTCCATTGAAATAATCATAAAAGGAAATGAGCAATTTTTGAAAGAGGAAAAATAAGCTGTTAGTAAATGCATGAAAAGATAATCACATTCTCTATTAATCAGAGAAATGCAAATCAAAAACATCTTAAGACACCATTTTATAATGGTCTAAAATTTACATAATAAATGAAAATCAAAATAATAAAAAGTAAATAGATGCACAAAAAGTCTTTGAGACAATGTAACTTTATTTCTTAAAAAACAAACTAAAATAGGAATAAAAGGGATCTTTTCTTAAAGTGGTAAAAACCATCTTTCTAAAAACAAGAGGTAGCATTACTTATAAAGACAAAACCCTGGGAATTTCTTTGTTAAATTAAAGGATGAAGCCAGGATTTACTCTATTCTTCTTATTATTTAACACAGTACTAGAAATTCTAGCTATAGCAAATATATCAGAAAAAGAAATTAAGGGAGTAAACATTGGTGAAAAGGATAGTAAAAACCTCTATTTCTGAATATGAATGTTCCCTTAATGTTCACCTAAAAAAATCAGGAAAAAAAATAGCTTCAGCAAAATAACAGATTCAAAATAAATCTTTCAGAAATAATAAAAATTCTATATATATTTTAAAGAAAAGCCAAAAAGAAAAAATGAATTCCATTTGAAATAACTACAAAATGTATAAATATAATCCAATAACACAACATGATATTGAAATACAATTATAATGTTTACATAAATTTACTAGTTCAATGACCTAAGCAAGCGAATTCACCCTATTTGCCTCAGTTTCCTCATCTATAAAATGAGCTGGAGAAAGAAATGGCAAACCACTACAGTTTCTTTGCCAAGAAAATCCTAAATGGGGTAATGAAGATTTGGGCATGACTGAAAAAGACTGAACAACAAAAATAATTAGAAATAATCAATGATCATTTCTACATTATGACAATGTTAAATTCCTATATAAAGGAATGAAACTTAGGGGCCCTTATTTGCACCTCTCATAGCCAGAGGGAAGGAATTGAAAATCTCACTATCTCTACCTCTCTTACCTTCTTAGGCAGCTCAAAGTAGAACTTTGCCCTCTAATCCTTGCCACTCAGTCCCCATTTTATTCCCTGTCTCATGATGAGTCTGTCAAGATGAGTCTGTCTTTCTCTGTCTCACTCTGAGTCTGTCTGTCTGTCTGTCTGCCTCTCTCTCTCTCTCTCTCTCTCTCTCTCTCTCTCTCTCTCTCTCTTTTTTCTCTCCTGAGAGAAAGGAGGGGAAGTGCTCAGCTAGGAAGAAGAGGTTCTGAATTCCATTTGAAGATTTTCTATATTTTTAAGATAACAACAGGATTATTAATAAGAGGAAAGTAAAGACAAAGGTTGCCTTAATATTCCCCAAAGGCAATTTTTAATAAATTGTCAGTGCTGGAGAAAGAAAAGTTGTAGCTCATATGCTTTAAGGAGTCACACTCTTTTATGTTCTCTACACAATGAAATATACTTGCTTGAGATCAACTATATATGTTTGTGTGAAGACCCAATCAGGAGAAAAAATAGATGAGACATAGACAACAAATTATGAAAGTTTGGTAGACACAGTAAAGAGGTAAATGAAGAAAGGAGGGGAGTTAAAAAAAAAATAAATAACCTGGGCTGGACTTCTCCAGATTCCCAGAAAACATTATTGGTATTCTTTTGCAGTGCAATTGGAATCTCAAACACCAGCATCACTACTTCAAGTTACAGGTCCAACTCCATTCCTCTCCATATTCACTGACTCATTCAAACCTCCTACTAAGCAAACTTTCCACAATCTTGGCCAGAAAATTCAGTAGTTACAAGTTCCAGAAAGTTTAGCATAATAATTGCTCACTTTAGCCTGGGGATGAATTACCAACCATGCATGTTATATTCAGAAAAAAATGATAGTATTACCCAAATTAATCTATGGCTTTAGCCCTATACCAATTGAATGATCAAAGAATTTTAAATTAGACAATATAGAAACAAAATTCACGTACCTTTTCTGCGTCCTCCCCCACTCCCCCCCTAGTATCAAGGGAGCTAACTTTTAAAAAGTAGGAATAAAAGGGATAAAGCAGTACTAAATATGAAATTATATTGTAAAACAGTAATAAAAATAGGTGATGCTGGATAAAAAAATTAGAATAAATGACATAAGCAAGAACTAAAAGCAAATAGGTGCAGTATTTCAGTGTTTGATAAGTACAAAACAAAAAGTAATGAATGTTAGTGTGGAGGGTGGAGAGGACCTTATTCAACATAAACTGCTGAGAATACTGTTCAGTAGAAAATAGGTTTTATACCACCAGCTATGTCATATATCACAATTAATTCCAAATGTATATTCAATCTAAATAAAAACCTGTGCCACCAAAATTAGAATATAGCAAATTATAACTTTGGAAACTGTGAAATCATAATCAGAGATGGGATGGGAAAAACTATAAAATAGTTTTGATATATAAAATAGTTTTGATACATACAAGTTTTAAAATTAAGCAAGAAAAAAATTCTTCATATCAATTATTAATCACATCAATCATAAATCAATCATCAAATCAATTATTAATCATGTCACTCATTAATCTCTTGTTCAATCGCCTCTTGACTTAATTTAAGTACATCAACAAAATAAGCAAACCTTTATATTCAACAAAATTTAGAAATAGAACTATTTGTAAGAGAATAGCTAGAAACAACTATGATTGTTTCTACCTATTCCCAAATCCCAATGATTGAGGAATGATTAAACAAATTGTGGTACATGAATGTAACAGAATATTATTATAATGCAAGAAATGATGAATTTTTAAAAATGAGAAGTCTTATGCAGAGCATTGCAGAATGAAGAAAAGAGAATCAAGAGAAGATGATGACTTTTCAGTTGTTTTCAATCATGTCTGACTCTTTGTGACCTCATTTAGGGTTTTCTTAGCAAAGATACTGGAATTCTTTGCTATTTTCTTTCTCCAGCTCATTTCACAGATGAGGAAACTGAGGTAAACAAGATGAAATGCTTTGCCAAGGATCACATAGTTAGGAAGTATTTGAAGCCAGATTTGAATTCAGGAAGATGAATCTTCAGACTACAGGCTGGACATTCTGTCTAATTTCCCAGAAGAGTACAACAATATAAATGAAAACAATAGTTGACAATAAAACTCAGGTCAAATACAATGAATGATGTTCTAAATTGTTAAATTTAAACCACAAATCCTTTCTTTTTTTTTTTTAAGCATGTGATAAACTCTAAAAGTGGAAATTAGAAAAATAAAAATTTTAACAGATATGTTCTGTTAGTAACAATCATTATTTTATAATTCTCAATTGTTTTATGAGAATATACTCTAAGAGAGAGAATTGTTTGATGGGAATTGACTAGTGTCAAAATAAACTATCATTAAGAAAAGAAATGTAGTAGGCCACCCTTTGAAAAAAAAAGCATAAGAAAGTATCCAAAAGGCTTATAGGTCATATTCTCCCACAAGAACCACAACTAAATAATCTCTAATATCAGTTGACATCTCCTGAGTATACACTAGAGATGGGCAATACTAAATGTAAGAAGCTCTTTTACACCTGATATAGGTGTGATAATGCCTAGGATTCTTTTATATTCTCTGAAGAAAGAGAATTCAATTTTAACAGGTGGTTTGTTTAGTGGAAAGTTTGAGAAAGACAGAATTTTGGAAGGATATAGAATTAGACTGGAGCTTGGGCTGGTTTTTGAACTATGGTAACTCATTGACTTTTAAAGTCTCATTGTACAAAAACAGTTGTAATTTAGCATGTAGCTTAATAGATATTGAAAGAAAATTTGCATTACACTACAAACACTGTTATTATTTCTTTCTCTTTCTTCCCCTCCTTTATTTGGAAAGAAATAAAAAATCGATATTGAACAATTTTTGATATTTCCAATTTTTGCCCTATCTTGGTGTGGTAATAGGAATGACCAACTCAATTTCACATAGAATCCTAAATGGAAATTTTCTGTATCCATGGTAATCATCATATTATAGTTTATAGAAAAAAAATAATGGAAAGACTTTAAGTACCTAGACATGAATCTATTATGGAATTGTAATTGTGTGATCTTGGTCATATTACTTTTAATCTCTCCTTGTCTTTTTCCTTCTCCATAAAATAAATCCTCAGTCGATATCATGACCCCTCTTCCAATGATGCTGTAAGAATAGATGAAGTAAGATACTATATTTGTCACCCTGATCCCAGTTAGAACCAGTCCCTCAGAGATTTAAGCTTGTATTATAGAGGGTCTTCTCTAGCAAATATACTTCATTTTGGTCTCATCTAGGCGTTTTGTTAGGATTAAACTAATGAAATATGAAGCATAGAACAAGCTTATTAGATGCAACAGAGCATACAAGGATTTTTACTGAGGTCCATAGGTGCCCGAGGAAACTTTTTCTTTGGATGAACCCCATCTCTCCCATGGACAGTTCCTTCAGGTATATAACACCACTCTGGGAGGCTGCTTTGTGTGTCTGGGTCTCCTTTTCCTTCCCTATCCCAGGAAGGATAGTACTTAGAAATAGTCAGGAAATCTTTTTAGGTTTCCTTTTTTTTTTCCCAGTCATGTCTGACTTTTAGTGCTCCTGTTTGGGGCACAGGTACTAGAGTGGTTTGCCATTTCCTTCTCCGGCATATTTTACAGATGAAGTAATTGAGACAAATAGAGTGAAGTGACTGGCCCAGGATTACACAGTAAGTTTCTGTGGCCAGATTTCTATCCACTGCTCTACCTAGCTGTCCCAGGGAACCGTAAGATCACAAATTAGATATTAGATCTTGAACTGGAAAGACTCCAGAAGTCTTCATTCCAGGTTTGTGGTGCTTGCCTAGAGAGGAGGCCCCCAGACAAAGTAGGAAAGAACACGAGATTATTCAAGATTCTGGAAACTCTCCTTTAACATGTCCCTACCTTCCTTTGGGACTTATTTGGTCCAAGTATCAGTAAAAAAAAGTCTAGATTTATTCCTCTGCATTGTGCTCCTGTGATTTGCCTCCATTTTCTCATTGTGGCTGGAACTCCATTGGCCTGCTGCTATTGTATGTTCTGATCCATAACTGCCATCTGCTTTTTAAAGCAGCTACTGTCTTTTTGTTTGTTTGTTTGTTTAAGATAATGAGATTAAATAGCCAACCCTCTTTAGGGCTGGTCAACAAATTTTCAGAACTTGTTGTTAATAATAAGCAGTTCTATACTACTATGAAAAGGAAAGTAGCTCAGGCAGCTGTCCAAACCTCTACACTCTTTCTTCTAAAGGTTTTTAGGTCTTAATTTCTAGTTAACTTGGAGCAATTGAATTCTGTTCACCAATTCTGTACTTTAGGAATAAGTTGTAGGGAAAAGGACCCATATGTGCAAAAATGTTTGTAGCAGCCCTTTTTGTAGTGACAAGGAACTAGAAATTGAGTGGATGTCCATTTGTTGGGGAATGGTTGAATAAGTTAAGGTAGATAAATGTAATGGAATATTATTTTCCTATAAGAAATGACTAGCAGGATGATTTCAGAAAAGCTTGGAAAAACTTACATGAATTGATGCTGAGTGAAGTGAGCAGAACCAAAAGAATATTGTACATAGTAACAACAAGATCATGTGATGATTAACTGTGATGGACTTGGCTCTTCTCAACACTGCAGTGAATCAAGACAATTCCAGCAGACTTGGGATAGAAAGTGCCATCCATTGGAGACTGAATGTGGATAAAAGCATAGTATTTTCACCTTTTTATTTGCTTTTTTCTTTCTTTCTCATGTTTTTTCCCTCTTTTGGACTATTCTGCATAACATGACAAATATGGAAATATGTTTAAAAAATGCATATATTTAACTAGTATCAAATTGCTTGCTGTCTTGGGGAAAGGGGAAGATAAGTGACAGGAGAAAAATTTGGAAAACAAAGTCTTATAAAAATGAATGTTGAAAACTTTCTTTACATGTATTTGGAAAAATATGATTGAAAGGAAAAAAAAAAAAAAGATGTAAATTGTGTGCCCCAAACTCAGTCAACTCCAACTGAGTATCTTATTAAGGAAAAAACACACCTGTTTCTATTTGTCTTTCTAACTCCTACCATTCATTTTGGTCACCGGGCCAATTGCCTCAAGGTTCCAATGTGATTCAAGAAAACACTAGGGAGGGGAGAAATAAAACTAGTGGCCTCTGTCAACATTCCTGCTACCATACCAAAGGCCTGTGTCTCCATTATAGATGCCAAAGGGTTTGAATTTCTTTAAAGAAAAAACTTGCAGGGAATTTAAAATATTATGCCTATTTTGATCTTCACATCAGGAGTTCTTTGTGCACAGAGGGTAGCAGGATCTTTTCTGGGATTTTCTCTTCCTCTAAGGAAAATGAAGACCAAGGTCTTAGGTGAGATCATTGGTATGGGCATGAAATAGAGTCTCCAATGTGTCTATCATCTGATTTTACTCTGAGCCTTGAACTCAAATCCTAGTCCTATCTCATTTTGCAAAGACTCTTTAAACATTTAGTTGACTCATGATAACTGAAGTGGAATTCTCTCTATTTTCAAAGAACCAAAGACCCAAACAAATTCAGAAATTGAGATCAGTTTTGACAAATCCTGCAGGCTGGTTCATCATACCACCTTACCTTGTACTACAGTAAAAATCATCTTAAATCTTGGCCCAGCTATTGACCCAGTTGTTTGGAGTGTTCTGGTTTGTTGGGGAGATTCAGGAACTTTCTTTTGCAGACACACAACTCTTAAGGCTAAGTCCACAACAGACTATAAGTGAATGAAAGGAAAAAGCATTTATTATGCACCATTATGTGCTAGGCACTGTGCTAAAAACACATATAAATACAAAAAAGATAGTCCCTACCCTCTAGGAATTTACCTTCAAATGAAATAAGGCAATAGAAGACTGATAATCAAAGGGGGAAGGGGGATTTTAATTTCAAAGGTCATAGGGTAGTGGGTAGAATCATAGAGCAAATGATTCACATAATCCTTTTCAGAAATGGCAAAACTGTATTGATTTGATTTCTCTTTCCATCACAAGATGTGAAAATAGGATTGGGGTTAAAATGTTTCATTTTAGAACTTCATAAGTAACTCATAGGTAACTGTTGGAAAACAAAGAAAATTTTCTTCTTTGGACCTCTTTCTTCTCCCCAATTCCTCATAAGCCAATAAGACGGAAAACTATATTGCCAATTATATGGATAGTATGATTAAAAGTATCATTATGCCATTTGAAAGACCCAAGAGAATATTTTAATGTAGTCATCTGAAAAGGGTTCCAATCAACCAGTAAGAGTCATTTTCAAAATATAGGAGTATTTTTAGCTATACTGGAATTTTAAGAAATAAAATTTGGGGTCCTTTACCAATGCTGGTGAATTCTAGCTCCTCTTTTTAGTCAGGTTTGATTTTACCAATTGTATTGAAAAAGTCTTTTTCCTCCCTTCTACATACAGAGCCTTTTTGGCAAACCAATTCCAAGTACCTATAATATCATAAAAAATACTTATGAACACATTCTTTGTTCTTATTATGTAATGCCCAGTACTTTTCAGTATTATAAGATTTTAAGTTTTTTGGCGGCAGGAAGTAGGTTGTTATCTTCATCTCTCTAGAAAAAGTTAAATTCTGATATATGATTCATAAAGATTTGGAATATAAACCAAAGATTTAGCTTTCAAGAGTTTATGTGTTAAACTGAAAATAAGAAATGTGTTTACTAGGTCAGGCTCTCCAGCTAGATATTTATTTTTGTTGAAAACCTTAACAGTTTTATTCCCAGTTAATATTGCTACTTTCTGCCTGTTTTCTTCTGGATTTTTATCAAAATCTTTAGACAAAAACCATTTAGTTTTAAATGAATCTAAAACTTCGATGGAATCAAGCTATTCTAGCTCTCACCTTGTACCATGATCCACATACTCCCCAAATATTTTAAGATCAACCCTGGTGTGGGTATAGTTAAGCCTAAAGAGATCTTGCTGTTGAAGTTTGAAATATTTTCCTCATCATAGCTTTAAGGCAATTGTGTGTAGTAAAAATAAGTAAAGATGTATAGAGAAAGATGTATAACCTATTTGTCTTTAAGATCAGGTGTCTAAAAACTCCTTTTACAGAAAATTGCCACAAATAATACACTGATTTACTACTTGGGGGACAAGTTTCTCTCATTGAAAAGTGATGACATTAACTTGAACCAACTCCCAGTATTGCTCTGAATTATTCTTATTGTGCCTTTAGTATGCTGAGGTTCCTACAAAGAAAATAAATATTAAAACCAAAGGACTTCTAGATCTCATTCCCTACACTACACCCAGCCAAAAAAAAAACCCAAAGCAAAACAAACAAGCAAAAACAAAAAACAAAAAATCCCACTAGCCTGGCCCCCAATATTTTATGAATTTACCACCCATGGTAATTTCTTCATAAAAAATTATTTATTTGAACAAAACAGTCCATAAGATTAACCAGGAGTTAAATTTCATGTTGAAAATGGTGTTAAGTGAACTTAGGGTGTGGGAGGAAGGAGGAAAGTTATCTTTCAATAACTAGATTCTTATTCTACCAATCCCACATGACCTTTTGCCTTTTTTTTTTTTTTTTTTGGACTTCAGAGGGACCACACTGAAGGAACTGGAAGAAGAGATTATCTTCTCAGATAACACCATGCCCACATTCCAAAGCTCCAGACCAATCTCTTGTCACCCATTCACAGATAAGGTTATCTAAGATCCTTCCCTCTTGGAATCCCAGCCTCAGATCATTACACTGAAGAGAAAAATCCTACTTCATCTTGATTAGATGTGAAAATGAATGTGGCTTTGAAAACATCTAAGTGTGATATATATGTGACCTATTATTATTATTATAAATTATCATCACTATGGCACATTAATAAAAAATACTTATGAACACATTCTTTGTTCTTATTATGTAATGCCCAGTACTTTTCAGTATTGTAAGATTTTAAGTTTTTTGGTGGTAGGAAGTAGGTTGTTATCTTCATCTCCCTAACCTCAGAGTCTTTCTGGCATATAAAACAGTTAACTTTACTAAGTTTATTGAGTTGAACTGAACATTTATCTTGGTAGGAATGAAAGAGAAATCTAGAATGAGAGAAAAATCTCTGGAAGAAAACACCTTGGAGCTTGATTCAAAGTAAAAAGTGAAATTTCATAGGTAAATTTGACAGGTAAAGTGTACAAATCAGTGCCTGAGATGAAATCTATTGTGCTGCTGACAACACCAAAACATGCCATTTATCTCACGTGCTTGCTATTTTGCCGGATTTTTAAAAAGTTAATAAAACAAGTGAAAGACGCAGATGTAGGAAGAAAAATATGTATTTCACAAAGACTTTGAAAAAAGACACACATTTAATGATAGTGACAAAAATACAGTCCTAACAAATCACAGAACTAAAACTTCCATTTTTTCTTGTACTTCATAAAATTACATTTCACAATTTCTTATACAATGACAAATTGGGTCCAGGTATAAACAGATTAAAAAAATAACTAAGTGATGGTTAAGTAAGTTACATTTGTATATTTATTGAATAGATTGCATGGGAGGGTCAAATGTTCTATGTAAATATAATAAAATTTAAGATTTTATCTTTCCTTCAATTATGTATATTTGCCATGTACTCACAGACAACATAGTTGTACCTCCCTCCGCCTAACCCTACCATTTTTCATAGAATTCAGAATAAAATTCATTTCAAATGAAGTTATCTTTTGTAATAGTCCTTTACAAAGGAATCTAGATTTGTTTCTGAAGTATGTATGGAATGTTCTTTTTATACTGACAACAACACAGTTTTTTAGGAACAAGTTTTTATGAACAAGTATAAAAAAACATACATACTAGGTTACATTTAAGGGAGAAAAGAAATTCACAGAATTTGCTGGCACATATGTTGCAAACTTATTAAAAAAAAAAAAAGTAATAGAGAGGCAGTATTGGGTTAGGGATGAAAGATTTGGACTCAGGAGACCTGTATTTCAGCTTGGTCTGTAACACCCTATTATATAGTCTGTGTAACCATAGGCAAGTCTTTTTTTAAACTCTGAGCCTCACTTTTCCTTGATGTAAAATTAGAATACTTGCTCCCCCTATCTTGTAAGATGGTCATGAGCAAAAAAAAAAAAATTTTAGAATCCTATGTATGTAAACTATGGTCACAACTAGAAATAGTAAAAAAAAAAAAAAAAAAAAAAAGTTTCTTCACTGATTTACAAATACTCCAAGTCAGATGGAGGGATGTTATTATTATTATTTGTAATATAGTCCCAGAAAGTCAGGAAGATGGGTTCAAGTATGCTTTTGACAGGCCGAGCATAATTATCTCTAACCAAAATCACTTCAATTCTTAGTGCTATAGATGAGTGACTCTCAAATTTTTGTGCTCAGTATATCTTTATACTATTAAAAATTGAGAATCTGTTTAAAGAGATTTCGTTCATGTGGGTTATATTTATAGTTATTTGCCCTATTAGAAATAAAAACTAATTTTGCATTTGTAGACCCCTCTGAAAGGATTTCAGAGACTCCCAATATTTTCTAAACCACACTTTAAGAAGCAGTGCTATAGACAACTTTCAAGATAATAGCTTGCAAAGCAGATGCTTATCTGGAAAGATAAGGAATTTTCCATCACTTGGGAGTTCCTTATATCATTTTCCCTATTACTAACTTTTCTCTCTTCTCCTTAAAAAACAAAACAAACAAACAAACAAACAAAAAAAAAAAAACTATGTCAACTTGGAAGTTCTGGAGATCATTTTGGATTAGTGTATCAGAAATAACAAAATAATGTAAATATAACTCTCCTTCCCCCAAATGTAGTTTAGAATCACAAGATGTGAAAGTTGGAAAGGACTTCAGGGGTCATTTAATCCAATCTCTAACTGAACAAGAGTCCTTTCTACAATGCAGATACAGTACAATAGGGACTGCATCCTGAAAATCCTCTAATAATGGGAACACCATTTCTTTTCATGGTAGCCCATTTCCTTTTGGACAGTAATCACTGTTAAGAGGTTTTTTACAATTTCCACCAAGTACTATTTTTGCCTGAATCAAAGAAAAAGAAAACTTATTCTTCCTTCAACACAATGGCCTTGCATATTTTGCATATGGACAAAATATTGTTGTAGGAGTCAGGAAGTTAAATGCTTGATCCTGGGCAAGTTTTGTTTTGTTTTAAATATACCTCTCTGTGCTTCAATTTACTAATCTGTAAAATGAAAGGGTTGACAGTCCCTAAGGTGACTTTAAATCTATGATGCTTTGAACCTCCTCAGTAGTTCATTTTCTGTTGGGGCACAGTCTGCAATCTCCTTATTTTCTTGGTCATCTTTCTCTGGAAAGCTCCATTTTCTTCTGTAAAGTAATGTTCTCCCTAAGTACAGTCCTTGAATATAAATAGAATCCTGAAGAACTGGTCCACCCAGGGAACAGTACAGTGAGAATATTATTAACTCCCTTTATTTTGAATAATATCTTTTAATAGTGTAGTATAATATTAACATTTTTGGTTGTCATTCCACAGTATTATCTCAATTTGAGCTTGTAATCTTGCAAATTCCCATATCTTTTTCATATGAACCATTGTGGGCCACACTCCCCCATGCTATATTTGTGATTTTTTGGAGCTCAAAGGCAGAATTTTATATTTATTTCGGTAATACTTTATCTTACAAGTTTTGATTGTCTTAGCTCATTAAAAATTCCTTTTGATCCAGAGTCTATCAAAAACATGTTAACTATACCTCTTAGTTTCATGTCAACTGAAAATTTAAGCAATATGTTAGAAAGACTTACAGGAGGGAGAAGTAAGTTATGCTTTTTATTACTGAAACGCCTGTCTGATTGCCAGAGGTATGGGGAAGGATAAGAGACAGTATGTTTCAATAATCTAAGGAATCAATAAGATGCCAAATATTACCAATGTACAACCTTAACTAGAATTTTTTTATCCTTTTTTCCAATTAAATTCAGAAAGCATGTTAAATGTTATACGTTTCCCTTTATATATACCTACTCTCCAATCAACTTAATTTAATTACAGATCCTTGTAAACAACATTCATTCTCCCACTTCCATGCTTCTGCACAAGCTATCTTGGGCCTGCATGTACTCACCTACGCTTTTTACAACCTTTAATTTCCTTCTAGGCTCAGAGGGCTTTTGTGATTTCCCCAGGTATCTGTATCCTCCCCATATAATTTAGTATGTATTTTCCCTATTTCCTGTATTATACGAAAACTTGTAGAATGTAGGTTCTTTGAAGGTCAGTGGAATGGGAACAGTATCTTAATTCTCACTCTCCCCCTCTTGCCATATTGTTTTAGGGACTAGTTACCTATTTACTAAAAGATGAGGTTCTGACTTGTTTTCAGTAGAGTACTCATAGATGGGATTCTGGTTCACGATAGGTAAAGAACTTTCCCTGAGCCTGTGACCTATCTCTCCAAGTTATCCAACACCTATGTTAAACTAATCACATTTATGTTCCAACTCTGCTCATTTTCCTTTGATTACCAATTGTTTTCTCCCATGTGTCAGGGTCCATTCATGATTCAGTGTAGCAGCAAGTAAAATCAATGGCTAAGAAGAGAAAACAACTAAAGCATGGAGTTTAAGCTGGAAATAATCAGATACAGTGAAGACTAGATACAGCCTAGACAAAAATCTTCAATGCACACAGCTTTAGTTAGATCTTTTAAAATCCTTAGCATATCTGTGTGGGAAAAAGAGGACTAAAACTTGTTCTCTTCCCTTTCTCTTTGCCTTTTCTTCCCCTCCACCCTCAATCCCCATGCTGTCACTAACAGTACTTAAAGGAGACAATGCATTTAAATATGGCATATGCCTGGTAAATTTGTTTTCACAGTTCATAACAGACAACTTTATTCTAGAATGTGCTACCTTCCTTGGCAGTCCAGAAATAACACTGCTATGGAGATTCATTCATAGCCTTCTGGCTCTAAGAATTCCATTTTAATGCTCCTTTTGAGGGAACCAACTGCAAATGTCTGAGAAACATCTTGGAATGTCCCAACCTAGTTAGAAGATGGGTGTGTCAGAACACATAAGTGCAGGAGATTAACTCTATTCCCCACCCACCCAACCCCTGCAAAACACATACCATCTATGCACGTAAAATTGGTAGACATAGTCTAAAAATGGCCTGTGTGCCAGACACTTTTACAAATTTCATTTGACCTCACAATAATCCCAGGAGGAAGGCAATGTTATTATTCCCATTTTACAACTGAGGAAACAGATACAAATAGATTAAATGACTCAATTAGGGTCACTCTTAAGTACTTAAAGCCAGATTTGAAATCAAAGTCTTTCTGACCTCAGGCCTGGCACTCTATTACCTATTGCACCACCCAGTTGCCCAGCCAAGAGAAGACTGGATTATAGCTCTCCTTACTTCTGCATGGCTTACAACCTATTTCCTCCTCTTTAAGATGATGATTGCTAAGATCTCTTCCATCCCTAAGACTATGATAACCTCCACCAACCTTTTAAAAGTTCCCAATGAAATCATGATGAGCTTAAGAGAATCAATTTTCCACTTATCAAATGACTTCTTAATAGTTATGCTATTTGTGTTCAGTACCTCATAATGAAAATTTCCTTTGTGAAAGAATGGTTTGCTATTTTGGAAGCTAAATTAGGGAGAAGATCAGTGAATAGTGATAGTGAATAGAGATAGGAATATGCAAAAAAAAAAAAAAGAATAGACTAACAAGGAAAAGTAAAAAATACACATAAAAGCAGAAGGAATTTCAAAAAAGGTTATCAAATGGGACATTTTTACCATTACCATGTTCACCTTAAAACACAAACTATAAAAAAACAGAAGTTTACAGTTACATATACAGTCCTCTTCTGTTCTTTGCCTATGTTTGCTGATGATAATTTCGTTATAAAAAGTTTAAAGAAAAGAGAAATGATTTGCCCATTAATTAGTTTCAAGTAGGAATGAGAGGAAGCTCAAAAACCTCTGACTAAACAACAGTCACAGAAACCTTTGGCAAAACCTTGCTCCAGAGAGCAGAGTTCCTGTCTTCTTTTTCATCTTAATTCTTAAAATTCAGTTCATTCTCAGCCCAAAAGACCTTTCTTTGGGGAGGTGGCTCTGTCTTGCATCTGTGGCTCAACAATGCATCACGGTTGCCTGTATCTCTTAATTTTGATATTCTTTGTCAATAAACACTATCTCTTATCTTACTAAAATGCCATTGACATCCTAATGGATTCACTCCATTGCAAAAGCAAGACCACTAAAAATAGAAAGCTTTTGTGAATCAAACTTTTCTGCCAACTGAATGCCCTTTTGATATAGCTGTTTTACACACAATTATGATATATAGTAGAATGAAAAGATTCCACTCAGAAACACATAGATCTTGGCATTGTCTACATAAAATAAAATTAAGGAGAAACCTAGCAATTCTCTGGTTAATTTGACACACATAGACTGTCAATACACAGAAATTCTTATTCTCAAAGGGGATCCCAGTGATGAAGAGAGGAGGTT
>JAJPUD010002579.1:0-25937 GCA_023553655.1 Myrmecobius fasciatus
AGCAATTGGGGTAAAATGACTTGCCCAGGATCACACTGCTAGGAAGTGTTAAGTGTCTGAAATCAGATTTGAATTCAGGTCTTCCTGAATTCAGGATTGATGCTCTATCCACTGCACCACCTAGCTGTCCCAAAATCATTTTTAACATTTTTCACAAGTTTTTGAATTTCAAATTCTATCTCTTTCCTCTCCCACTTTCTCCTCTACTTTCCTGAAGTAAGCAGTCAGATATAGATTATACACATGCAGTCATGTAAAGCATTTCCATATTAGAGACTGGGAATCAATCTTTTTTTTGTGTTACGAACTGCTTTGGCAATCTGGTGAATCCTATGGATACCTTCTCAGTAGAATGAATTTAAATCTAGAAAATGTAATAAGAAGGAAACAAATTATGTTAAAATAAGAACAAATATATTACAAAAACACAAGTAAAGAGACCACAGGTTACAAATTTCTGCTCTATATTCTCATGGTCTGTTACTGTCATCTGAAGATAGATAAGCCATCATCAGAAAAGAAAAAGTGAATGGTACATCTTATCTGATGACAGCCTTGTGCTAAGTAAGAACCAGAAAGAACAGTGAATGAGAAACATTCCCTGTCTGAGTCCTTTCATCAAGTTTAGGAGAAGAAAGCAATCCACCTTCTCAACAAGTTTCTAGAAAATCAAGTTGAGGAAAAGGAGAAAAATTTTCTCTTCCAAACACAATGGACACAAGTTAGCATGCATTGAGTCAAAGGGACTTGATGTGTCTACAGAATGATTTACATATTGCTTTCTCTGTTAAACTGTGAATTTCTTGATAGAAGAGACTGGTTTTGTCTTTCATTATATTATCAGTGCTTGGCACAATGCCTGGCATGTAGTAGGTGCTTAATAAATGCTTCTTGACATGATTTAACATATTTGGTGAGGAATATCCCATACAATATCCTTGACAATTGGTCCTCCAGGCTCAGTTTGAGTAATGGGAAACCCACCATTTCCTGAGACTACTCATCAATTTTTGGACAATTCTGAGGATTCTATTACTGGGGGAAAAATACTTTGGTATATTTGACAGACAGCTAGATTTACCACTAGCAAATGTTCTAACCATCTTTCTCACTCCCACCATCCCAAAGAATTACAAGTACCAGCATTCAAATAAACATTGAATTACAGGGAAATTCATATTCATTCCACATAGTTGGAAATTTCTATTCATTTAGTGAGTTTCTTTGTGATGCTGAAATTTAAAGGGAAAATTATTGACTTTTTGTGTCTTGAAACAGTTATAATTTTATTGCTTTAATATATAGCTGTTGCAAAAGTCTTAGTGAAGTTTTAAGGTTAACATAAATTTTTAAGTATAAATGCTACAAACTGACAAAAATACAAAATTTGAAAGTTTAATTACTTAAACTTTTAAAATATTGATATATCTCTTATTAAAATTCAATATAAGCACTGTCTTACTATACATTGCCCTAGATTTTCTAAGAGTAAATACTAGGCTTGCTATTCTCAACCGGACAAACACACAAAAAATTTAAAATTTATCATTAAAAATTCACAGAATTACATACATTTAAAATCAGTTTTCAAATGACATTTTAAGTCAATTTGTAGCATTTGTACTTCTGGCATTTCTAAGGCTTAAAATTACCCTAAGACTTTTGGGACAATTTTTGTGTATATAGATATAGATAGTATAAACATATATTTTGTTGAATTGTTTCCATTGTTTGTAACTTTGTGACTCCATTTGGGGTTTTCCTGGCAAAGATATTGGAATAGTTTGCCATTTCCTTTTCAAACTCATTTTACAAATGAAGAACTAAAGCAAACAGTGACTTGCTCAGGGTCACATAGCTAATAGTTATCTGAGATCAAATTTGGACTCAGGAAGATGAGTCTTTCTGTTGCTGGTCCTATTACTTTAGCCATTGTGTCACCTAGCTGCCCTCATACATATACACGTGTCATGAAATCATAGATCTATAGATAAAAGGGATCTCACATGTCATCCAGTCTGACGCCTTCATTTTCAGATTAGGAAACTGCCTAAATCCCATCAATAATTAAGCAACATCCTAAAACTGCAGTGTTGTCTTCTACACTTTGCTAATTCCCATTTATATAGGATAGAACTCAATAAATGTTTGTTGAGTAGCTTTTATTGCTAATGATACTAATAGTGTATTTTGTCTCAAAAAAAGTGCTAGAGGTAGATGTTCTGTATGTTTCATGGTTTTTAAAATAGAAACACTCTTGATCACAATTTAGACTCTCTCTATCTGGGGTTACAAAGTCCAACAGTTTTTTCCAACAATTGTCTCTTTGTTTGGGAGGGAAGGGAAGAAACTACTTCCAATCCAATCCAAGCCAAATCACCAAGTATTTATTAAGTATGTTTTTTATGCAAAGAACTGAATTAAACATGGTAGATAGAAAAATAAAATTTTAAAACAGCCCTGCCCCTTAAGGAACTTACATTCTTTATGGAGGTAAGAATGTATAGGATAATTTGAGCAGGGAAGATACCAACCATTAGTAAGACCAGAAAAGGCTTCATGGTCACAAATAAGCTTAGTCCTAGAGGAAGCTAGGAGTCTAAGAGATGGAGAGGAGTGGGGGATGTAACATGGTCATATTTCTGCAGAGGGAAAAAAACAATATATTCATGTTTCCAACTCTTTGTGAACCTTCTGGGGTTTTCTTGGCAAAGATTCTGGCATGGTCTGCCATTTCCTTCTCCAGCTCAATTTACAAAAGAAGAACTGAGGCAAACAGGGTTAAGTGAGTTGTCTAAAGTCATACATCTAGCTAGCAATTACCTGGGGTCAGATAGTAATAGTGAGGATATGTTAATGTTTGGCAAAGGAATCAGGGTAGTAGATCTCTATTTTACTCTAGTAGGGCTTGGAGTTTTAGATCTGCAAGTCTTTAATCTGAAGTTTTCAACTGGGAGTCAAGAGATCTAAATTCGAATTCTAAAGTCTCTAATAAGCTTGCTGTGTATCCTTAGAAAAACTGCCTTCCTTCTTTGGGCTTCTGTTTTTTTGTTTTTGTTTTTTGTTTGTTTGTTTTTTCCCTATAAAACAAGAGAATTGTGGATTATCTGTTAAATACCTTCCAGTGCTAAGATACTATGATGGTTTGGATTTTTTTTAAATTATTGTCTTGTTGTTTTTTTTTTAATTATGGTTACTTGGTTTTTAGTGCATTTTTTAGAACTTTCACTTGGACTAATATTAGTCAGTCAATAAGCATTTATTAAGCTCTTTCTATGTGCCAGGGACTGTGCTAATTGCTGGGGATGCAAAAGAAAACAAAAACATGGACTTCAAGAACCCACATTTTAATGAAGAAAATATGCAAACAATTATGTAGATGCATGATATATATGATGCAAATGAGAGGTAATCTCTGACAGGATTAATAATCATACAGCTAGCTCGTAATTACCTAGGGTTAGATAGTAATAGTGAAGATATGTTGATGGTTGGCAAAGAACTCAGGGTCATAGATCTCTGTCATACTCTAGCAGGGTTTGGAATATTAGATATGCAAGTCTTTAACCTGAAGTTTTCAGCTGGGAGTCAAGCGACAATGTGTATGATAGGGAGAAATTGAGAAAGGCCTCTGGCGGCAAGAGTGATTTAGCTGAATCTTGAAAAAGATAAAGAAAGAGGAAGAGGAAGACAGAGAGAGATAGACACAGAGAAAGAGACAAAGAGAGAGAGACAGAGATAAAGAGAGAGAGGAAAGAGAGTAGAGAAAGACAGACACAGACACAGACACATACACACACACACACACACACACAGAGACAGGGAGACAGAGACAGGGAGAGAGAGAGACAAGGAGAGAGACAAAGACTAGAGAATAGAGACAGACAGACAGAGACACACATAGAGAGAGACAGACACAGACACAGAGAGAGACAGAGAGAGAAAAAGACGGGGAGACAGACAGACAAAGAGACAGAGAGTAGAGACAAAGAGAGAAAGACAGAGACAAGCAGAGAGACAGAGACAGAAAGACAGAGAGAGACAAAGACAGAGAGAGGGAGAGAGGGAGAGGAGAGAAAGGAGAGAAAGACAGAGACAGAGACAGAGAGAGGCAGGGCAACAGAAACAGAGAGAAACAGAGAGATGCAGAAAGACAGAGACACAGAGAGACACAATAAGAGAGATAGAGAGACAGAGACAAACAAAAAGCTAGAAAGATAGAGACAGAAAGAAACGGGGAGGGGGAAAGGTAAAAAAACAAAAACAAAAACAAACAAACAAACAAACAAAAAACCAAAAACCTAGAGGCAGAGAGGAAGTATCGTTTATAAAGCTTTGAAATTTTCTGTCCTGTCTCTGACACATTTTAACTTTGTGATCATGGGCAAATCACATCACCTTTCAGGGTCCCAGGAAGCTCTCTAAAAACTATGTTACAGAGAGGTTGCTGAACTATATCTATGGAATGAATTTCCACATTGGAATTTTCTTGTACCAACGAATCCAAAGCTCTCAACTCCAAACCACTCACCATATTAAAAAAAAATCCAAAATCCTCAAACACAAAACATTTAAAAGAAAGAAAAAAACAGCCTCCCCAATCTTCTTTCAGTCATAAACATATTACCACTCTTGCACTTGCAATTAAATTTGCAATTGTTCTATACTGACTATTAAATAAAGTCAAATTTTAGTAGTTTGTCATTCAAGGCTCTCCACAAATAACTCCAACCTAATTTTCCAGGTACATCCCTTACTTATATGAATCCTGCTGCAACCAAACTATCATTCTCCCATTCATGCACTGAGTTTTCTTGTTCATCCAAGCAAACATTTAATGATCTTTTATTATGGTCAAGGTCTAGTGCTGAGTGCTCTGAGAATTATAAAAATAAAGAATGCTGTACAGTCAAGGAGGAAACAGAATAGGACAGTAATTGGCCTTTGATCCATTGACACTTCCTTCTCTCCAGTTTATGTAATCTCAGAAAACATGGAGCAGATAATAGAAGTAACAAGATACCATTATGTTAATAATATGCAAAGATGTGCCATGAGAGTTCCAGGAGGGGCAGATCATTTCTAGCTAGGTCAGAAAAGATGTCATGTAAAAAAAGGATTTTAAGCTGGGTTTTGAAGAATGGGTATAATTTCAACAGGCAAGAGACAGCAGGAGGCAGAAGATATGATATGAACTGAGGTACTGAAGTATAGGAGCATATTCAGGTAATAGAAAGTCCAATTCAGCGAAAACCTGGGTTACTCAAAGGGGAGTATTAAAGCTGGAAAATTAGGTTGGCAGAAAATTAATCTGGCAGCCACATTCAGAATCAATGAGAAAGACGAGATCCTAGAAGTAGAGGGAAACCAGTTAGAAAGCTATCTCAACAGTCCAAGAGAGAAATAGGGAGGCCTTGAAATTGGATAGTGTCAATGGTAACTGGAAAGAGGAAATGTATTTGAGAGATATTAGAGAAGTAAAATTGACAGGACTTGGGGATTAATTAGATGTAGAGAATGAAAAAAGGGGTAGAATCATAGCTGACTCCAAGGTTTCTAGCTGGAGTGTTGCCAGGCTAATAGGGATTCCATTAACAAAGGTAAGGTATGAAGAGAAAGAACTATTTAATGTGGGGGACAGAAGGAGGAATTTCGTTGAGGACATGTTGAGCTTGAGGCTGGAAATGTCTAGCAGAGACTGGAAATGTGGGTCTAGAGATGGGAGTGATGTTGGACTGATGATAGATACCTAGAGAGAGAGAGATTTCGTATTCATCTGCATAGTTGAATCTATGCAAATTGATGATGTTACTAAAGGGAAAAGTAGGGAGAGAAGAATGCTGAGGGCAGAGCCTGAGGGAACACTTACATTGAAGGGGTGAGAGGAAGAAGAGCAATCAAAGAAGGCAGAACTATAGGAGAACTGGAATAGTGTAATGACAGAAACCAAGGGAAAAGAGGCTCTTCTGCATCTGTGAAGTAAGTTTCCACACCAAGAGTTTCTTATAACAAGGAAATCCCAGGTTTAGTCTAGCAGCTTAGTGGTGTCACATATAGTAAGTTGTTAATGAATGATTTTTTATTCATTTAGACCTTGCTCCCCAAGCATCCCCAAAAGCAAAATCATCAATCAAATAAAATATTAAAATACATATCCACACAAAGTTTCTCTCAATTGTGTGCAGTAGAGAGAGAAAAACTTGTCAAATGCCTCAAGAAAGTTAAAAAAGTAAGGAAAAAGAAGACCACGGAGTTTGGTCATTAGAAGGTGCATTTATGGCCTTCAAAAGAGAGGTTTCAGCATATCCTTTTATCTCTACTTGGTCTGTATCCCAAAGAGATCATAAAGGAGAGAAAGAATCCCACATGTTAGTAGACTTCCTGCCATCTAGGGGAGGAGTGGGGACTGGGGGGGGGGGGGATTTGTAACAGAAAGCTTTGTAAGGGATAATGTTGAAAAATTACCCATGCATATGTTTTGCAAACAAAAAGCTTTAATAAAGAAAAAAATTTTTAAAAAGTAACCACAAAAAAAAAAAAGAATCCCACATGTGCAAAAATGTTTGTGGCAACCCTTTTTGTAGTGGCGAAGAACTGGAAACTGAGTGGATGTCCATCAGTTGGAGAATGGCTGAATAAGTTGTGGTATATGAATGTTATGGGAAATTATTGTTCTGTAAGAAATGATCAGGAAAATGATTTTAGAAAGGCCTGGAGAGACTTACATGAACTGATGCTAAGTGAAATGAGCAGAACCAGGAGAACATTGTACACAACAACAACAAGACTATGTGATGATCAATTCTGATAGGCGGGGCTCTTTTCAATAATGAGATATTGAGGCCAGTTCTAATGATCTTGTGATGAAGACAGCCATCTACATTCAGAGAGAGTACTGTGGGAACTGAGTGTGGATCACAACACAATATTTTCACTCTTTTTGTTTGCTTGCATTTTGTTTTTTTTCTTATTTTTTTCTTTTTTGATCTGATTTTTCTTGTGCAGCATAATTGTATAAATATGTATATGTATATGATTTAACATATATATTTTAACATGTTTAACATATATTGGATTACTTACCATTGAGGGGAGAGGGTGGGAGAAGGAAGGAAAAAATATGGAACAAAACATTTTGCAAGTATCAACATTGAAAAATTATCCATGCATATGTTTTGAAAATAAAAAGCTGTAATAAAAAAGAGAGAGTGAGAGTGGTTTGGGGGGGGGGGGGGTGGAGGGAGAAGCCTGATTACAAATAATTCAGAAACAAGAAGTAAGGAATTAAAAGCAATGGATGTTGGCTACTTTTTTGAGAAATTTGACAGTAAAAGGACATAGTTTGGTAGTTTATAAGTGAAGGATATGCAGGAAGATTTTCCTAAACTAGGAGAAAAGTGAGAATGTTTATAGTCTTAGATAAAAGAGCCATTCATTGGGTTTCCAGTCATTCAGCTTCTATGCCATGATTTGTAAAATATAGATGGTCATTTTGCATAGGAAAATTAATTGAGCCCCACAGGGATCAAACTGATAACCTAGGGTTTAGGAACACTCAAGCACTGTGCAAATGCACTCATCAATCTTTACAAAAAGCTACCTCTTTGGAGCTTGTATAACATATCTGTTGACAACAATTCTGAATATAAGTCAACCCAGAATAGGTGAAAAAGAAAGAAAAAAAAAAAAAAAAAAACACCTGACTTGTCTGGTTGTCTTATTGTAGTTTACCCTGTCCATTCTCAACTACTGCCTGTCTCTGTGGCCTTGAAGAACTTAGCCTAGATGATCTCTAAGGCCTTTTCTAGTTCTAAAAATTGATGATGCTCTAAAAACCTCCATTTTTTGTACAAAGTATTTCAAGCATCTTAATAATTCCCAAGTTACCAATTCCACTGTTGCTGGCCTTCCTAATACAGACTACTCAGGAGGCCTTTGTGTAGCCAAGTGATTTAGTCCAAAAGCAATTCACATTCCTGACAAAAGATTTCATAATAACAACATAGTTGGCTGGAATGTAGATAGCTTTTGTGCTATCTACATTCAAAGTGCTTCCACTGCATTATACTATCAGTTGGAAAAGATCTCTGCAAAGGAATAATTTACTTTTATTCCATTCAAATCAATAAGACTGTCCCCCATTTTTTTTTCAGATGGAGAAAGAAATCATTAAGAAGTTATGGTTCTTGTCTGAAGTCACTTACTTAATTCATGATAAAGCTGCAGCTAGGGTCCAAGTCTCTTGACTCAAAGACCAAGTTCAATTCCTCCCTCTGATACTACCTGGGTAATCTTGAGCAAGTCTCTGGGCTTCAGTTTCCTTATCTGTACAAAAAGAGTAGAATTGATCTAGATAGTCTCTGAGCTCCCATTAGCTTGAGATTTTGTCCTTTCTGCTACATCAGATTGCTCCTGGAACAGTCGATGAAAATAGCAGCAAGAGTTCTTGGAAATATTAAGGGTGTCTACTGTTTTTGTAGTTTTGAAAAGAATTTTCAGATTATAAACATGAAATAAAGACATATGCTCTAATCAAACTGTCCTACTGAATGTTCCCCAGACTCAGGATTTCATTTCCATCATGTCAGTTCCTTCACAGAGGGTAACCCCAGACCCCAATCCCATGCCTGTAATAAACTTCCTTCCCACATTATTCTCCCAGAACCCCAAGTTTCTTTGAAGACTCAGCTCAAGTGCCACCCCGATTGGAAGCATTCTCCAATTTCCCAAGTTGTTCATGATTTTTCTGTCCTTAATTTATCTCAGTTTCATCTCTCTTTAGTCATGTTGTATATCCTAGTAAAATTTAATATCCTTGAGGGAATGGATAGGGTTTTTTTTTATCTTTGTATTTCCAGATCCTAGTACAGTACCTTTAAACATACAAGTAATAATAATAATAATAATAATAGCTAGCATTAATGTTGTGCCTGCTATGTGCTAGGCACTATACTAAGCATTTTACAAAAATTGTTATATTGGATCTTTACAACAACTTTAGGAGGTTAAGTGCTATTATTATTCTCATTTTACAGTTAAGGAAATTGAGGTAGACAGAGATTAAATGACTTGTCTGGACTCACACAATTAATGTGTGAGGCCAAATATGAACTCAGGTCTTCAAGACACTAGACTCAGTGCTCTAACCATTGTTTTATCTAGTCAACCATTAAGTATTAAGCACTTACTTAACATTTGTTAATTGAGGGGCAGCTAAGTTGTGAAGTGGGTAGAGCACCAGCCCTGAAATCAGAAGGAACTGAGTTCAAATGTGATCTCAGATCACTTAACACTTCCTAGCTGTGTGACCCTAGGTAAGTCACTTAACCCTAATTGCCTCAGCAAAAAACAAGAACAAAAAAACCAAAATTGTTAATTGACCACTCTCTCAAGCAGAACTGATCTATGAGTAAATATGTTCAGGAAAGTGATTTGCTGAAGGTCACAAAGAATGACAAGACAGATATAAACTAGAATCTGAATTTCATGACTTGCAACCCAGTGGCCTTTCTGTTCCAACTTGTTGCAACAGAAAGTTATACCAATTCATCCTTTCCAAAGAATTTCCTTCAACTCTTAGCTTTTATAGCTTTGGGTTGTCAAGGTTAGAATCTTAACAAAGGAAAAAAACATGATTAGCTTTTTCACTTGGGGATTCAAGCAGACTGTGTATCTGATGTCACTATCCATTGGACTATCCCATGAGAAAGCTCAGAATGTCCCTCAACTTTTTCTCCAGGGATCAATGATATGCAGAAGAACATCTTACTTGTTTAAGATCACTGCTTATAAATAGTAGCTTTAAGTCTTTTATTGACTCAAAACGAATGTTCTCATTTTTAAAATTCGACAAAAACTGTTATAGTGAAAAATAGTTTAACATCCTCCCCCAGAGTTGGAAATTTAAACTCAATTACAGTGTGATTGTGCCTAAATGAAATGAAAATGAGAATAATTAGTTCAGTTTCCAATCCAAACCAAGCAGAGAACCTAGGAAGAAGTAAATGTGGTTTTTGAGAATTTCTATAATTTACTGTAAACAAAAAGCTGCCCTGGTTACACAAGGCAGTGTCATGCCATGGGTGATTTCCATTGGGTGGGGGCCTCAAATTTCTCAGACACAGTCAAGAAAGGAAATAAAAAGTCTCTCCTTTTTGATAAGGTCCAGTTTGCACAATCATCCTCAACAAAAAAGTTAAGACTCCAGAGGTGAATAGTTCTCTGTGATGGATGACAGTGATTATGCTATTTTAGACACAAAAGAAGTTGGATATAACTAGCAATATGAGAAAACTTTACTATATCTATGTTACATATTATTGTTGTTCAGTTGTTTCAGACCCTCTATAACCTCATTCGGGGTTTTCCTGGTAAAGTTATTGGAGCAGTTTGACATTTCCTTCTCTGGCTCACTTTATAGATGAGGAAATTGAGGCAAACAGAGTTTAAAGTGACTTGCTGAAGGGCAACAGGTAGTAAGTATCTGAGGCCAGATTGAGTTCAGGAAGATGTGTTTTTTTGATTCCCAGCCTAGTGCTCTATCCACTGCACCACCTACCTGCCCCATGCTACATTAAAAATAGATGAATTCTGCATACTGTAGACCAAGTTTCAGGTCTACAGAGATGGGCTCCAGTGTTTTGAAATATCTCTCAAGAGCCTCTTCTAGGAGACTTCCTGGACTTTTCAACAGTAGCAAAAAGAAGTTCAAAGTTAAAGTAATTAGCTAAAAATTAGACAACCTTCTAATATGAAAAAATAATAGTTGTATTTATCTGAGTTATCCAAATTGACTGTCTAAATTGATTGAAATCATAGCTCCACTATTTTCTTTATTGGGTTAGATTTTCATTGGATTGTGGCTCAACATTCACTCTCCTCGAATCATTTTAATGCTGGGTGAGATGTTTCCCTCTCCTTGCCACATGGCATGCCAGTGTGAAAGATGCAGCAAACCAAAACTCCAGAGTTTGGTTAAATCTGATTTTGTTTGCATAAACATAAGCTCCATTAGTGTGTACCTGGCTTAGGTGAGTGCTAACTCCCACCCCATACATTAGCATAAAATATCATGGAAGCCTTTAACTGAGGGTTTGTATCAGTTGGTACCACATCATCACCTCCTATAACTTTCGGATTCCATTTTTCAACAAGTAAAACAAAATGTATTGAGGTGGTCTGAGAAGAAAATTCTCAATCTCAGGAAAGCAAAGGATAATTTTTCCCTTTACTCAAGAAAATATAAGTTTTGGGATGTCTTCTGTTCATTTGATGTTTTCACAAACACTATTCATTAGACTTAAAATTCCCTCCTTCCTTAAGCATTTTTAATAGACTGTAGTCCAGACCCACAGACACAAGGCAAATTTCCAATTCCTCAGGCTAACAGAACAATAAACTAAAGCCAACATCTCTAAGAAATTTCCATAATTTTTCAGTTTTAATTTCATTATAAAGAAAATAAAGGGGTTTTTTTCTTGTCTGGAGGGATTCCATCACAATTTTGGTTAATAGTGCTCTGGGACGAATTTGTCAGTTGGTGATTCTTACTTCTTATTTCTCTTCCTTTCTTTCTTCTTGATTTGTTTCCTTCTTCCATTTCCAAAGATACAAGTCTAGGAAAAAGCATCACAACAATCTTGTCCAACTCAAGTTTTGGCACAATGGCCAGGAAGTATAACATAATTCTTCCAGTCACAAATATAAGGTGAGATTTGTGAAAGAATACTAGATTGAGAATTGGAAGACCCTGGATTCTAATCCCAGCTTTGCTGGCCATTTCTTTGTATTTGCCTATTTAGTTATCTATTATATCTATACTCCACCCCACTTCCATCCAAATAGAGGGTATGCCCCTTGAGGCAGAGGCTATTCCACTGTTTTGGACTTTGTATCACTAGCATTTATAACTATTAGTAGGTATTTAAATTTAGTAAGTTTTTAAATATTTGCTGAATTGAACTACTATGTGACTTTGGGTATAGCATTTCTCCTCTAAAGGCCTGTTTCCTCATCCATCATGTAAGATGTATGGACTAGACAATTTTCTAAATCCTATCCAGTTCTAATATGGATGGTTCCATGAAGAATTGATCTTTTTTGGTCTTTTCCAATTTTATGGCTTTAGCAACTATACACAATGCTAAGGAACACATGAGCTAAGGTACTTCTGCAGCTAAGAATTTTAAGTTCCTTTTATGGCTATAAAGTTAGGTTACAAGCATTTATTCAAAACCTACTCTGTGTCACATATTTTGCTAAGGACCTTTCAAGTATGATCTCATTTGATCCTTACCTAAGCTAAGAGCTTTTTCCAAATATTCTCTCATTTGATTCCCACATCCACCATATTATAGTTGAGGAAACTGAGGCAAACAAGGTTAAGTAACTCACCCACAGCTAAAAAGTATCTGAGGCTGGACTCAGGTTTTCCTGATTCCAGGCCCAGGATTTTGTCCATTGCCACTGAGCTAAATTTGAATTTGACTGAATCCCTAACTATAATACAAATTAGCAGTGTTTAAAATGTAACCAGAGTACTTTTAGTGCCATTCTTCCTGCACATACAAATGGAAAGTCTAAGGCTATTCTTTAAATGTCAGAAAATAATTGAAATAATCACAAGGCTTAAAAATTATTATTCCAAACTGGCTTTAAAAGGCTTAAAAAAACCCCAGAGAAACACAAGAACAATGTGAGCTTGTCATTGATTTGCTTTGAAAAATTAGGGCATTATGGTAACGAATTTCATTTTGAATTGTGATGATACTTTAAGAATATATATTTTGTATTTACTTATATAAATATATATAAATTAGTATAATTATAAATATGAGGAATTTATATATTCCTTTCACTCAGTGATTGCAAAGGATTTGTGAGCTTTGTGACTAACTTTTTTTAATAGCCTATTTCTTCATTTGTGATAGAGGTTTAGAGGTATAACAGGGACTGCTTAGTCAGGACCCAGTCCTTTCATTATAAAAGGAAATATATGTGGCATAGAGGAAATACCATTACGCATTTTGCATTTTTGTATTTCAATATGCATTTTTATTCCAGACCATAGACCCCAAACCTGACTCCTCTGTTTTTTTTGGATGAATTACTCCACCACTCTTAGCTTCAGTTAGGTGATAGAGCATTGGGCTTGGAGTCAAGAAAAACCAGAATTCAAATCCAGCCCCAGACATTCACTAGCTATGTGACCCTGAGCAAATCACTTCACTCAGTTTGCCTCAATTTCCTCATCTATAAAATGAGCTGGAGAAGGAAATGGCAAACTACTCAGTATCTTTGCCAAGAAAACTCCATTCACATGGGGTCATGAAGAATCAATGACTGACATGACTCAATAACACCAAAAATGGAGATAATAATATTTGAACCATCTTTCCCAGGTGGCTTCTATAAGGAATCAGAAAAGACCATGAATGTTACATCACTGGAATAAATCGACCATCAAATATGTATTAAACACTTGCTAGGTGCCAAATATAATATATACATTTAGGGAGCTTGCATTCTTATAGAATACTGTAAAAATCTTCTCAAATAAATAAATGTATATTAAATAGAAAGTAAATAAAAGTCAATGGGAAGAGGACACATTAACAAATGGAGGCAATCAGGAAAGTTCTCTTGAAAAAGGTAATACTTGAGCTGAGCCCGGTAAAGAATTAAATGTAAGAGGAAATTAAAATGTATTTCAATTGTCAATATAAATGATATGACATCATGGATAAAATACAACCTTTGAAATCAGGAAATACTGTGTTCAAAACTCATACAAATCAATTCAATACAAATCTTAACTTCTAATACCTACATTAATGACTGAAAAATGCTGTGCAAGTCACTTAACTTGTTGGTGTCCCAAGCAACCCCAATGCAATCAGTAGTTTGGATCAAACAAAATGAAACAAAGCAAAAATCCACTCTATAATAAAAGTATAATTCATGTTGTAACTCCATTCAATTAATTTTAGGAAGCCTTTAACTTTGATTATCTATAACATTTGTTCTTCTAAGAAGCTCCAAATAATTTGAGAAAGTCATGCTGTCCTGATATGAATAGGCTGTTTTCAAAGAAAGAAATCCAAGCTATCAATAAACATATGAAAAAAGTTCTCCAAATTGCTAATAATTAGAAACATGCAAATTAAAGTAACTTAGAAATTTTACTTACTACCATCAGATTGTCAAAGATAACAAAAAATAAAAATAAAAACAAAAAATGCTGGAAGAACTGTTGGAAAACAGGCATACTGATGCATTGTTGATGGATCTGTGAATAGGTCAAGACATTTTGAAATGCATTTTGGAACTACACACATAAAGCCAGTAAATAATGCATACTTTTTAATATAGCTCTTTTAAAATCAGTCAATTAATATTAAGTGCCTCTGTATCACACATGGTAGTAAATCAAATGGATTCAAAAAGATGCACAAAACAATCTCTGCTCTATACTCCAAAGAGATCAAGTAAAGAGCAAAGTGATGCAAATGAACAAAAGTATTTATAACAATTCTTTTCATAGAAGTCTCAAAGTAAAAATTAAGGGGGTAGCTTTCTACTGGAGAATGGGTAAACAAATTATGGTATATAAATAAAAAGGGATATTAGTGTAACAAAATTATGAAATGGACAGTTTCAGAGGAAACTTCTATAACTGATGCAGAATGAAGAGAACTAAGAAAATACAACCTACAACAGCAAAATCATAAAGAAAAAATTTGAAATATTTTAGAACTCTCACAAATGTAATAAATAAAATCTTGAGTGCAAAGAATTGATGAAATGTACCACCCTGCCTCCCACCAGAGAGATGATAGATTTAAAATGCCAAATGAGATAGATGTTTTTGAATTTGGCCAATGGGAAAATTTGTTTTACTTAACTGTTCATATATTTATGTGGGTGTTCTTTTTCTTTGTTTTTGTTGTTCAATGAGGGAAATGATTTACAGTGGCAAAAAAGACCCGCCCCCACCCTTTTGGATTTTTGCCATCATAAAACTGTTGCTCTGAATATTTTTGTACATAAAGGACTTTTCTTTTTTCTTTGATCTCTTTTGGGTATAGATCTAATACAATGATCATTCATGATTCCAGAGGACTGATGATGAAAGATACTATTCATTATAAAGATGTTACAAAAATAGGATTCAGAATTAGACACATATGTATACACGGAATACAATATAAGATATGCACATAAATATAACTTGTTACAAGAAATTTTCTTGGGTTCTTCCCCCTCAATTGGAAAAGGGAGGAAGAGAAAAAATATTTCTATTAATGTTTTTATTTTTAAAATAGAGAGGTGGGTGGTGGTGCTAAAGATGTAACATCTTACATGCATTTTCAGATGAGGTAACTATTATTAGTTTTCCTTAATTGTTTTCACTTAGTTCCAAGAGACATCTCATGAAATGGGAATAATCTGTAAAAGTCTGTAATGTAAAAACAAAACACATCCGTAAAAGTTTTTTTGTTTTTTTGTTTTGTTTTGTTTTGTTTTTTGTTTTTGTTTTAAACAGCATGACCTACTGGACAGGGGACAGGTAGTCCATGTCAGGAAAACCTAGGGGCCACTTCTGCTTTTGACACATCCTAGTTTGGAAAAATGGGAAAGTGGCTCAGCCTCATAAATTTTCTAAATATATAAATTACAAACAGGTTGCCCAGGCTTAAAAGCCCTATACTGAGGATTTCCTAGATGGACAAATCACAAGTTGGGGGCAAAAACAACAACAAAAACAATTCAAATAACTAGGGGAAATGAGTGAAAAAGATAATTCCTATCCTCAAAGAGCTTCTAATCTGATAGTGGGGCTAAAACTACACAAATAAATAGAATACCAAGTTGAGCCTACACAGATATAAGTGGGATACAAACAGGAGAGATGGATCATTTGTTACTGGGAAAAATCCTAAGAAAAATCTATTTGTATTGAATAATTGAATTCAACTAGAATATCCATAAAAAGTATTAATTTAAGGAAAATGTTTAGCAAATAATCAGGTTAATATTTTTACCCCATGCCAGACTAAGAAATATTCTTCTTTTCTGTTCATTAAAAAGAAAAAAAAAAAAACAGAACAAAGAAATCACATTTGCAAGCCAATCTATTGACTTTAATAAGTGTAAATGTCATTTGAAAGAATCATTTGGTGTTCATATACTGTGGACCTGGAACTACTTTGAGTTCCCAAGTACTTTATGCAGTAAAGTTAATATTCGGAAAGATTTCACCATAATCCAATAGTACCTTAATGGGCCTCAAACCACAGTTTAACCCATGAATTCTCAGAGAGAGCTTAGGAATTCCATTTTGCAATAAAGAGCTATTTCATGGTCAATTGACTTTATCCAAAAATAAGAAAAGGAGCTTGTGGAAGAAAAACAATTTGGCACAAACCCTTAAACTAAATGGCTCCTGGTTTAGGAAATTTAAAGCCCCATATGAATGTGTCTATTATGTTTTTGTTTTGTTTTTTCAGGAAGATTATGACAATAGTAACACTTTACTAAAGCAATAATGATTTCTTGGTCAGACATAGATGGCCCCCACCCCCTTCCCCGACAACATGGTCTACTTAAGCCCAAAAGTCAAGATGCATCCTAGGCTGCATTTGGACAACCCTGCCAAAAGACTCAATGGAGGGAGGGGGTTCCTTAGGTGCCTGGGGCTAAATTATGGACCACAAAAATCATGCTGAAAGCTTCTATGTCCCAAGAAGTAGAGATTATTCTTTTTTTTTGTTTGTTTGTTTTGTTTTGTTTTTATTTTAAAGAGAAATACTCTAGTCATGGAGGCAGCTAGGTGGTATAGTGGATAAAATACTCACCTTGGAATCAAGAGGACTTATCTTCATGAGTTCAAATTCAGACTCAGATACTTATTAGCTGTGTGACCCCCAGGTAAGTCACTTAACCCTATTTGCCTCAATTTAAAATGAGCTGGAGAAGAAAATGGCCAATCATTCCAGGATCTTTGCCAAAAATCAAAACAAGAAAAAAAAAAAACCCAAATGAGGTCATGAAGAGACAGACAGGAATGAAACAAAAATAGCTCTAGTTTATGGGGGGTGGGGAAGGGAGGAGGGAAAGGAATGAGGAAGAGGGGGGAGAAGGATTGCCCAGGGTAGTTTCAATCAAGAAAAAGCAAAGACAATATAAAGAAAGGCAAACAACAATTTCAGTTCTGGAGGAACTCACCATCCCATATTATAATGGAAAGAACACTGGAATCACAAGACTTGGATTCAAGGAAGAGTCCCATCAGATTCTGAACTCCTTGAGAGAACTTTCCTTTTCTGTATCCCCAATGATCAGCACAGTGTCTGACACATAATAGTACTTAGTGCATATTTATTCACTGACTTTGACTGAGGTACAACTCTTGGGAAAGTTTCTTAATGCCTCATTCTCAGTTTCCTCATCTAGCAAATGATGGGGGAGGGACTAAGATAATTTCTAGGGAACTTTTATTGTTGTTTGTCATTTCTTTGTCATGTCTGACTCTTCATGATTCCATTTGGGGTTTTTCCAACAAAGGTACTGGAGTGGTTTGACATTTCCTTCTCCAATTCATTTGGCAGATAAGGAAACTGAGGCTAAGAGGGTTAAGTGACCTTCCAAGGAAAACATAGCTAATAAGTGTCTGAGGCTATATTGTAACTCAGGAAGATGAGTCTTTTTTGACTTCAGTCCAAGCATTCTATGCCACCTAGCAGCCCCCTAAGGTTGCTACCTATTTTAAATCTATATTTCAGAACATCTACTACTTTCATAAAATAATAGGATTTAGGGCTAGAAGGGACATTAGAGATCATCATCCAACCTTATCATTTTATAGATAAGAAAACTGAAATCCAAAGAGGGAAAAGCATTGTCTTTAAGGGTCTTGAAAATAGTTCAGTAATTTTTGATTTTGAAATTTCCTTGGGTAACAGGAGACCACATACTGCACCAAAATCTCATCTAGTATAGCTATCATTTTGCTGATGGAAGCTAAGATCTAGACAGGAGAAATGTTGAGTAGAAAGTGACAGTCAGCTAATCACAGAACTAGGACAGTAACAAGGTCATAAGATCATAAAATAAGAACTAGAATGGACACCAGAAGCCACATAGTCCAACCCCCTTAATTTATAGGTGAGAAAACTAATTAAATGACCCAGGGTCATACAGGTAACAAGTGGCAAAAAGGAGGGAGGATTCAGACTCAGGACCTTTGACTCCAAAGCCAGATCCCCTTCTCCCCTTCCCACCCCAAACCTCCCACCTCCATACCTTTCTAGTGCTCCAATCATTACATCATGCAATGTTCAATTTTCCAAGACTGTATCACTACAAGTATCTTTCATTGTTACTAGAATCTTTGGCTCACTGTGAAGACTAGAACAATAAAAGTGTTAATATTGAATCCAAAAGGAAAGAGCTTGGGAGATTTTTTTTCCAGAGCCAATACCTTTCTAAGAAATCTAATTTTTTTTTAACCAATTAGATTGGTTATTACCTAAGTGGTAATTAGCTAGGTGTTTTGTGAAATATGCTTCCTCTATAGCATATGAGGATCAAGAAACAGAGAAGAAAGGAAGGAAGGAAGGAAGGAAGGAAGGAAGGAAGGAAGGAAGGAAGGAAGGAAGGAAGGAAGGAAGGAAGGAAGGAAGGAAGGAAGGAAAGAAGGAAGGAAAGAAGGAAGGAAAATAAGAAGCCAGTTTTTATTAAGCACTTACCAGGTACATGGTACTATGGAAAATGAAAAAAAACAAACATATATGCATTTATACAAATATACCCAATAAAATAGTTTTTATCAAGTCACCGAGATACCAAAAAAAGTATGATTGAGCAATAAACATGAATTTGTTTTTAAAGCACTTATTTATTGTTTTTGTTATGTGGACAAGTAGACAGAACAGCAAGTACAAACAGATTTTATTAAATAAGTCATTCAAAAGATATTTAAGCTGACTTGGGGGACTTATGTTTTTTTTTCTGCTTTTGCCTGAGAGTTTTGGGAGTTTGGGACTGATTGCATAACTTTGCCTACTTTATCACGAGTAATAAAAGACTTTGGTACTGGCTTCTTGGGGATCTTTGTCATGGTTGTTACAAATGCTAAAAAAATTATCTCCTTTCTTTGTTTTTTTGGAGATCCTGGGCTTCTTGCTTTTGTCTTTTACCAGGGATCTCTTTCACTCATCTGTTTATAAGTATCTGGAAATCACAAGGTCCTTCTCTTTCAATCAGGACTCTTAGCTTGAGGTTTTTCTGTGTTGAGGCTCTTTACTATAGAACTCATGTACTAGGATTAGTTTCTGAAACTCTGGGCATTTTGTAGGGCATAGTGCTTAAAGTGGAATTAACTGTGGAATCTCATTTTCAGACTCTTGCTCATTTGGGAGATTCTGCTTTACTCTTTCTTTCAGCCTCAAGACAATCCAAAGCATGATGAACTTCATAGATCTTTCTTTTAACAGACTCCATACCTTCATTTGTCATCTTATTCTGTCTGTTTCTCCTTTTTTCCCTTATTTCTCTCTCTGAGTCTCTCTGTCTCTGTCTCTCTCACTCTGTTACTCTGTGTGTGTGTGTGTGTGTGTGTGTGTGTGTGTGTGTGTGTGTGTGAGAGAGAGAGAGAGAGGGGGGGGGAGAGAGAGAGAGATGCTTTTTCTTTCTCTTTTGATCAGAAGTATTGAATCTAGATAATTAAAACAGTTATTTTTTCAACTGCTCACAATTGAAAAAATATTGAAGGGCAACAGATTTCTCTGTTTTTTAAGGTCTAACTTTACACCTAATTCTGTGATATTTTTCATTTGAAAGCATCTTTCTATTAGCATCCCTATGTCCACTAGACAATTTATGTTGTAGCTGCCATGATTACTGACAAGGAGAAAGTTCCATAGACAATTCCATTGATTTCTCCATATCAGGAAATCATAAGATTTCCTTGTAAAAATACTTTCAAAGATAGAAATGCTTTCCTCCAGGTGAGAGTAAAAGGTACCTAACTCTTTGATCAGCAAAGAAAAGGTTAAAACAACTGAAAAGCCATGACTTGGTTTCAAAGAGTTTAAGTTCATTTTTGCATTTTGTGTAGAGGATTATCTGAGGAAGACTCATTCCCATTCTGGTTCAAAAGCTGTTTATAAAAATTTTCTGTTAATTGGAAGTTAAATTGGATTCTTAGTTGCTAAAGAAGTAACTTCCTGTTTTGTAATACTATGAGGCAGTTTCTATAGAACAGGAGCTGAGGTTCCTATTGCTTTTGGAGCAGAGCAGACCTAAATGATCTTTTAACATCTAAAAAGAAAGCTGAAGTTTTAGCTTCTTTTAAAAGAATGGAATCCTCTTCAGGCGAACATCATGACTTTATATTCAAAACAAGAACATTCTATTAAAAAGAATTAACCACAATCTTGCTTTGGTTTATGTCTCTATCACCCAAGATGGGCACTCTTATGGGAGATGACAGGACCTGCTTTGGGTAAAAAGACATTCTACATTCCCCCTCCCTTATGAGTGAGAGCAGCTTCTTTCCAGTAGCTGGCTAAATGGAATGACTAAATCTACTAGACTGAGAGAGTGTTGCTCTCAATCTTATTTTTTTTTTAATAATAGCTTTTTATTTTTAAAATACATGCAAAGACAATTTTCAACACTCACCCTTACAAAACCTTGTGTTCCAAATTTTTCTCTCTTCCTTCCTCCCATATCCCCTTCCTAGAAAGCAAGTAATCCAATATAGGTTAAACATGTGCAGTTCTTCTATACCTGTTTCTACAATTATCATGCTGCACAAGAAAAATCAGATCAAAAAGGAAAAAAAATGAGAAAGAAAAAAAATCAAGCAAACAATAACAAAAAAGGTGATCCACATTCAGTGCCTCTCTGGGTGGAGATGGTCTCTCCATCACAAGTCAATTGGAATTGGCCTGAATCACCTCATTGTTAAAAAGAGTCACACTCATCAGAATTGATCATCTTATAATCTTGCTGGTGCTGTATACAATGTTCTCTTGGTATATCAGTTCATGTAAGTCTCTCCAGGCCTTTCTGAAATTATCCTGCTGATTTTTTTTTTTCCTGAGGCAATTGGGGTTAAGTGATTTGCTTTGGCTCACACAGCTAAGAAGTGTTAAGTGTCTGAGACAAGATTTGAACTCCGGTCCTCCTGACTTCAGGGCTGGTGCTCTATTCACTGTACCACCTAGCTGCCCCTGCTGATCATTTCTTATAGAACAATAATATTCCATTACATTCATATACCATTACTTATTCAATCATTCTCCAACTGATGGGCAAACATTGTTTCCAGTTTCTTTCCACTACAAAAAGGGCTGCTACAAACATTTTTGCACATGTGGATCCTTTTTCCTTTTTTATTATCTCAAGGGAATACAGACCCATTAAAGACACTGCTGGATCAAAGGGGTATGTTCTTTGGCCATAGTTTCAAATTGCTCTCCAGAATGGCTGGATCAGCTCACAACTCCACCAACAATATGTTAGTATAACAGTTTTCCCAAATCCCTTCCAACATTTATCATTATCTTTTCCCATCATCTTTTGCTCTCAGTTTTAGGAGGAGGCTTGAGTCAATGATTGAGGCTAGACATCCCCATATTCTTAAGGGTATATCACTAGAGGAGGGGTAAAATTTAACATAACTAGTTTTCAAGCAGTAAGCAGTCAGAATTATTGTTGCAATGGGAAAAAGTATGCTTGGCAAATGTGTTGAGATCTGAAAATGATTATGCTTTTATTAGGATTACAACATAAGCATACCAAATATTGTTGCTTTATTTGTGAATGGGAAAGCATAGAGCAAGGGGGCAGGGGAGTGAGGAAGTGGACTACTCTCTCTCTATTTTTTTTTAAAACCATACATATAGGGGCAGCTAGGTGGCACAGTGGATGGAGCACCAGCCATGAAGTCAGGAGGACCTGAGTTCAAATCTGGTCTCAGACACTTAACACTTCCTAGCTCTGTGATCCTGGGCAAGTCACTTAACTCCCAATTGCCTCAGAAAAAACAAACAAAACCCACACCCAACAAAAAAAAAATTGACCCCAAAAAAGAAAAAATTAAGTCAATCATAGATCATTTTAGGAAAAGCTTTTTTATTACCATTGCACAATAAAAAATGAAAATTAATAAAAAGTTGTCTTTATGATATATACAAATGATACACATTTTCTTTATTTGCAAAATAAATTTTAGGGAATCAGAAAGGATACATTTGTTATTTTCTTTAAAGGGTCCCCCTGGGTCTGGTTCTTTATGGGTCCCCCGATGAAAAATTAACATATTGAAATATTAATTAATATGAAGAAACTTTATGGTAACCATTTTTTAAAAGTAAAAACTTTTAGGGAAATTACCAGGCAGAAAATTACCAAGAAATTGTCAGTGATCTTAAAGCCTATAAAGTTATAGAATATGACATGGCATATCCATTTCTTTTTCTTTTTTTTTTGCTGAGGAAATTGAGATTAAGTGACTTGCCCAGGGTCACACAGCTAGGGAGTGTTAAGTGTCTGAGACCAGATTTGAACTCAAGTCCTCCTGACTTCAGGGCTGGTGGGCTGTTCACTGCGCTGGCGGGCCTAGCTGCCCCCCCCCCCCCCCAGTTTCTTAGGTACACATTTGTATTTCTTTCTGGAAAACCTAGGCACTATCAGAGGTAAGCATTGAAAATATTTCCTACAAGAAATTTCCACAGCAGAAATGTCATGGCAAAGCAATAATAATGACTAGCATTTATATAGGGACTACTATATGCCAGGCACTGTGCTTAGCACTTCATAAATATTATCTCATTTGATCCTCACAACCTTGGAAGGTAGGAGCTATTATTTGTCTCATTTTTACTTGAGGAAACTAAGACGACAGAAGTTCAAAGCCACATAGCTAGTATCTGAAACTGGATTTGAAATCAAGTCTTTCTAACTATGAAACCCAGTATTCTCTGCACTGGGCTATCAACCTGCCTCAACAGCTGTTGGATGCTGAAGAAAGATATTTCATAAGTATAAATAAAATGTGAAATCATTAATATATTTCAGGTTAGATAAATGAACACAATTTTACTTAGTTAAAAAATTAATTTTTAAAATATAAAAGCATGGTTCCTAGAAAAAAGTAGTAAGTGATAGATAAAATTTGAAGCCATATTTGAAATCAGCCCCTGAAAAGGAGTAAGAGGAGTTCACTTGTTATTATAGGCACAATGGGAAACCATGTTTTTTTTGTTTAAATGTTCAGGACCTCAACATTTCTCTTTTAGATTTAGATAAATTCAACAGAAGATAAACAGAAAAAGAAGATAAGGATCTGAACAGAACAAGAACTAGATATAATATTGAATAAGAAAAAGGCTAAACCTTTAGTAATTACTGAATTGGAATTTAAGAAATATACTTATTTGTTTTTAACATTAATAACACATTTACATAAATGATTCATGTGATATAATATGAAGAACTCATAAACAAAAAGGGGAAATGCAGAAATGTTGAACATACCCTTTATAAACTACAAAGTTTAACAATTAAAATCAATCATGGAATATTATCAAGGGATTCAAATTTAAATAGAAAATAGCAATTCTATCTATGTAATAGGTAGATAAAAATAAACTATAAATAATTTTATAAAAGAAAATAATCACAATTATAATATGTGATATCTACAATATAGCTAAAGCATTATATGAGGGAAATTTTTAACTTTTGACACATCAACCAAAAAAAAAAAAAAAGAAAGAAATATCTAGTAAATTGTATGTGTAACTAAAAAAAAAGAAATCTAAAGAGATAAGGAAGGAAACTATATTTTACTAAAGGGTACCATAGACAACGAAGCAGTATCAATACTAAACATATATGCACCAAGTGGTATAGCATCCAAATTCCTAGAGGAGAAACTAACAGAGATGTAAGGAGAAATACACAGTACAACTATACTAGTGGGGGATCTCAACCTTGCTCTCTCAGAATTAGATAAATTAAACCACAAAATAAATAAGAAAGAAGTTAGGGAGATAAACAAAATGTTAGAAAAGTTAGGTATGACAGATCTCTGGAGGAAATTGAATAGTGATAGACGGGAGTATACTTTTTTCTCAGGGGTTCATGGAACTTATATGAAAATTGATCATGTGTTAGGCCATAAAAACCTCAAAATCAAATGCAGAAAAGCAGAAATAGTAAATGTATCCTTTTCAGATCATGATGCAATAAAACTCACATGTAATATAAGGCCAGGAGAAAATAGACCAAAAGTTAATTGGAAATTAAATAATCTAATCCTGAAGAATGAATGGGTGAAAGAGCAAATTATAGACACAATCAATAATTTCTTCCAGGAGAATGACAATAATGAGGCAACATACCAAAATTTGTGGGATACGGCCAAAGCGGGTATAAGGGGTAACTTTATATCTCTAGATGCTTATTTGCATAAAATAGAGAAAAGAGAAGATCAATGAATTAAGGTTACAATTAAAAAAACTAGAAAAAGAGCAAATTAAAAACCCTCAATTAAATACCAAATTGGAAATTCTGAAAATAAAAGGTGAGATTAATAAAATTGAAAATAAGAAAATTATCAAATTAATAAATAAAACTAAGAGTTGGTTTTATGAAAAAACCAACAAAATAGATAAGCCTTTAGTTAATTTGATCAGAAAAAGGAAAGAGGAAAATCAAATTGTTAGTCTCAAAAATGATAAGGGAGAACTTTCCTCCAATGAAGAGGAAATTAGAGTAATAATTAGGAGTTTCTTTGCCCAACTTAATGCCAATAAATTCGATAATTTAAATGAAATGGAGGAATATCTACAAAAATATAGATTGCCCAGGTTAACCCAAGAGGAAATAAATTATTTAAATAGCCCCATTTTAGAAAAAGAAATAGAACAAGCTATTAATCAACTCCCTAAGAAAAAATCTCCAGGGCCAGATGGTTTTACATGTGAATTCTACCAAACATTCAAAAAAACAATTAATTCCAATACTATACAAACTATTTGAAAAAATAGGGACAGAAGGTATACTACCAAATTCCTTCTATGAGACCGATATTGTGCTGATAGCTAAACCAGGTAGGGTGAAAACAGAGAAAGAAAACTATAGGCCAATTTCCCTAATGAATATTGATGCAAAAATTTTAAATAAGATATTAGCAATGAGATTACAGAAAGTCATCCCCAGGATAGTACACTATGACCAAGTAGGATTTATACCAGGGATGCAGGGCTGGTTCAATATTAGGAAAACTATCAGCATAATTAATTATATTAATAACCAAACTAACAAAAACCATATGATTATCTCCATAAATGCAGAAAAAGCATTTGATAAAATCCAACACCCATTGCTATTAAAAACACTAGAGAGTATAGGAATAAATGGGCTTTTCCCTAAAATGATTAGTAGCATCTACTTAAAACCATCAGCAAGCATCGTATGTAATGGAGACAAACTAGAACCATTCCCAATAAGATCAGGAGTGAAACAAGGCTGCCCACTGTCACCATTACTATTTAATATTGTATTAGAAATGTTAGCTTTGGCAATAAGAGAAGAAAAAGAGATAAAAGGAATTAGAGTAGGTAATGAAGAAACCAAATTATCACTCTTTGCAGATGACATGATGGTATACTTAGAGAACCCTAGAGACTCAACTAAAAAACTACTAGAAACAATCCACAACTTTACTAAAGTTGCAGGATTCAAAATAAATCCACATAAATCATCAGCATTTTTATATATTACCAACAAAGTTCAGCAGCAAGAGATAGAAAAAGAAATTCCATTCAGAATAACGGATGATAGCATAAAATATTTGAGAATGTATCTGCCAAAAAAATGTCAGAAACTATATGAACTAAACTACAAAACACTTTCCACAC
>JAJPUD010002579.1:32530-49993 GCA_023553655.1 Myrmecobius fasciatus
TTCTTATATCTCATCAGTAGCATTCATATAAGTATAAGAAAGGAAATAATTCAAACAACTGATCTCAGAAAGAGAAGTTGTATAATCCACAAATGAACTGAAATTCAGGGACCAGATAAATTTATAGGCAAATTCTGCTACTTTATTCAAATTGTCCTGGGACCAAATTGGATGTATATCATGAATATAGGGATTGTTCAACATTAAGAAAACTACAAATAAAATAAATCATACTAATAACAAAAACAAATATTCATATCAACCAATGCAGAAAACTCCAAGAACAAAATATAATACTTGCTTATATTTCAAACACTAAAAAGAATTATTACTTAATATGACCAAAGGTACCTATTTAAAACCAAAAGATGGTATTATTTCTGATAGAGAATCCAATTTAGTTCAATTCAGCAAATAAATGAAAAGGTTTCTTTTTCATGTTTTGACTGCACTAATAAATAAAAAATGACCTCACTATCTAAATTAAATTAGATATCTGGTAGTATGCAAACAAAACTATCAAGAATTTGCTTTGGAGGATTGAACAAAATAATAACAAAATACATTTGAAGGAACAAAAAATCAAGAATCTCAAGGGAAATAATGAAAAAACTAGAAGGCCTAGTATTACCAGATCTCAAACTACATTACAAATCAGTAATCATAAAAACTATTTGCTACAGGTTAAAATTTAGAGAAGAAGCTCTGTGAAAAAGAATAGATAGGTAAGTCCCAGAAACAAGCACAGAAACCCAGCGATTAATAAGCTGGGAACACAAAACACTAGAGGAAGTATTCTCTATTCACTAGAAATGCCTGGAAAACAGTAATAAGAGTTAAGCAGTAAAATCTTATAACACATACTCCAGTAAGCCCCCAATGATTATATAACCTATATATTAAAGATTGCATCATAAAAAATATTAGAGGAAAAATTTAAAATGCAACTTCCAAATCTATGCTTAGGGAAAAATATTTCATTAAAATAAATAAATAATAAAGATGATCCTAAAGGATAAAATAGACAATTTAGATTTCTTTGATTAAATAAAATTAGGGAATTTCTGTACAAGAACAATTAATACAATTAAAATAAGAAGGAAACCTCTTAATGAAGAGGGAAAAAAATCTTTGAGTCAGATATCTAAAATATACAGGGAATTGGCACAAAGTATTTAAGACCCTGATTCATTCTTCAAAAGAAAAGTTTTCAGAAAATGAAATGTAAGTGAAAAACAACCATATGAAAAAATACTCTGAATCAGTACAAAAAGAAATGAAAATTTTAAAACTACTGAAATATTATTTCATAACCCTCAAGTGGCACAGATAATAAAAAAACAGAAATAGTTAATATTGGGGAAATTGTAAAATTGTAAGTGTACTAAACTATTGGCAGAGCTATGAATTGTCCCATCCATTTCAAACACAATTTGTGAAAAAAATCACTATTCTAGCTATGCCCTGTGACCCAAATATCCCATTACTGAGCATATATATTCTTAGTAAGTCTATCACATAACAATCATTCACATATTTTAAATTGAAAAGGGTAAAAGCAAGATGGCAAACTAGCATTAATAAACACAGCTGATCTCTACCCTAGAACTCCCTCAAAAAACCTTAGAAAATGTACCAAGTTAACTATTGACTGGGAGGTCCAAGGAAAAACAAAAATAACAGTGTAGCAATGACCCTAGTTACACTATATCAACAGTAGTGTTTCATTCAAGGTGCCACATTTTAGTAAAGGCATTAGTAAGCTGGAGTATATCTGAGTGGGCTAGAAATGTATAGAAGACAACAGTGGAAATGATGAAGAGCCTACAGGAGCACATGAACATCATTTGAAATTTTATTTCAATATTTAGCCTGAAGAAGAGAAAAATGAGAAAGCCATATAAGCTCTCTACAAGTATTTAAAGACTATTACACTAAAGAGAAATTAGACTTGCTCTTCTATGACCTAGTGGGCAGAAATGGGAGCAAAGGAATGTGAGAAACATAACAAATTGGAAGGAGTAATGACTCTGGAGCCAGAGGATGGAGATTCAAACCCCACCTCTATGACGTTGGGCAAGTAACTTAATAACTTAATAACTATGAGTTTCAATTTCCTCAACTGTAAAATGAGGTCCCTTCCTAATCTAAATCTGTGATATTATAAGTTTGTCTTTTGAACCTTTGCTGTTACTCAGATCTATTGTCCTATAAGACAAATTTAGACTTAATTTTAGGAATAAACATTACCAATTTGAACTATGCAAAATGAAATCCTTCAAGTGGTAAGATGGGCACAGGACTCTGAATCAGGAAGGTCAGGGTTCAATTCTTGTTTTGAATACTTATTAGCTATATTATCCTAAGCAAGTCAAACTTCTTGCCTCAGTTTCATCATTTGTAAAATGAAGAGGGTCCCTTCTAGTTCTATACCTATTATCATAACAGCATCTGCTTTTGTTCAGATCTTTGATCCTATAAATTACAAAAAGGGAAATTTAGATTTGGTGTTGAAAAAATAACTCAAGCTATCCAAATGTCAAATCAGCTGCCTTAAAAGATAGTGGACTCACCTTAGTGGAAGTCTTCTAGGAAGAAGAAGAAGAGGAAGGAGAAGGAGAAGGAAAAAAGGAGAAGGAGAAGGAGAAAGAAGAAGAGGAGGAGGAAGAGAAAGAAGAAGAGGAAGAGGAAGAAAAAGAGGAGGAGGAGGAGATGATGATAAGGATGCCAGTCAGTTTTCTCCAGAATCCTTGGTTTTAGCTATGTTCAACAGAAAACCCAATTAGGAAAAATATGTGATTTAGTCATTGGTGCTAACAACCACTACCGTAGTAAAAACACCTTTGAAGGTGGAAATGATAAAGATACTAAATAACTCCTAGTTTACTTCACCCAATCCCAATCCTGGACCTGTGGATTAGTAAATATTTATTGAGTACCTACCATATATAGTACAAGGTACTGGGGATGGAAGTAGGGGAAATACAAAGCATATTGTAAAGGCCTCTTCTGATCTTCCTAAATGTTGGTGCCTCCCTCATAAAATTATATTGCATTCATTTTGTATATCTTTGTATATGTATATGCTTACATTATAGAATATAATATCTCTGAGGGCAGAGGGATTACCTTTTTGTCTTTGTTTTCCTAATATCCAGCACAGTGCCTGGTACATAGGAAGTACTCAATGAATGTTCACTGAGGATGTTGAGGATGCATTGATAAATAGTTGGGGTGGGGAGGAAGTCTCTCAAGAACTATATACAAAAGAAATTTACACTTTGGAAGTGTCAGGGTGAGAGGGAATCACCCAACAATACTCAATTGTATATACTAAGTGCTAAGCAAGTAGCTCAAATATTGTTATGAAATAATAATCATAATAGCTGATTTTTATAGAATGCTTTGTTACGATGTTTTATATTTGTTAACTCGTGGGTTCCTTTGAAAAAACTGAGGCACACAAAAGTCAAATTCAATAGTTGTGCGAGGCAGGTCTTCCTAGCTCTGCGTCCTACACCATTATTCCTCACCGTTCTTCTAACTTATAAAAAGGAGAGATCACAGTAAGATGGAATGGTCCAAGAGGATGTGATATTGAACTGGGAAAGTTTTGAGCAAGCAGAGCCAGGGAATTAGTTTGGTATTCTGGGAAGAAATGCAGAAATATAAGAGGGAAGATTACTTTACATTCATATAGTTCCTTTTACTCATCAAAATATTTTCAAATCTATTTTCTCACTTGATCTTAATAACACACCTATTAATTCAAGAAGGGAAGGAGGAAGTACTTCCATCTGTTGTTGTGGTGGATCCAATTCTTTATTACCCTGTTTGGGGTTTCCTTGGCAAAGACACTAGTTTGATATTTCCTTCTCCAGCTTTTTTTTTTTAACAGATGAGGAAACTGAGGCAAATGGGGTTAAGTATCTTGCTCAGGGTTACACAGCTAATGGGTACCTAAGTTAACATTTGAACTTAGATCTTCCTGACTCTACCTTGGCACTCTGTCCACTGTACCACCTAGCTGCCCTACATTTGACACATGAACACCTAAAACCCATTAAAGGTCAAATATTTTTTGCCCAAGAAAGACAGAACTAATTAGTGGTAAAGTTGTCTCCAGATGGCTATTTGCCAATTAAACATTTATTAAGCACCTACACTGTACCAGGCACTGTGCCAAGCACTGGCAAATTAGAATCAGATCAGAGAATTTATTGAATACTGAGCTAACAAATTTAGACTTGGGACACAGGGATCCATTGAGGACAGGAGGTAAGATGAACAAAACTGGACTTTATAAAGATTAATCTGCTCCCAGTATTGATGGTGGATTCAAAGAAGAGGAAGAGACTAGGGGGCAAGAGTACTGGTTAGGAAATGATTGAAAAAAATCTAGGCATCAGTTGATAAAAGACTAAGTTAGTGTCAATGAACACCTCCCAAGAGTAAAAGAAGCTCATTCTTTATGGATCTGGCTAACTTTTGTGGTTTTCCTCTCTTTTAAACTTACTCAATTATTTAAAGAATGCTCTAAGAAGCTAGAGTACAACTTACAAGTAGAGAAGTAGATTTGTAGTACATACATTCTCACAGGTCTCAAAAAGGACAATGTAATCATTCCAATCCGGCTTGTAAAATCCTACCCTCAACAGTTGTTGGGGTGTTGTTTTTTTTTTTTTTTTTTTTAAGACTCAGCAAAATGTCATTTTTGGCAAAGAAAGGCAGAATCTTAGGAGGCAAGAGGTAAGTGCAAAAATCTGCCAAATCTTGAAGGTCCCTTCATAAACTGTGATTTATCTTCCAGTCTTTTATTTGTTTATCATCTCTCTGGGCCAGAAGTATAGTGGTTGGTGTTAGTGGGCCTCTTTGGGGTAATTTGATACTCCTTGGGAAGGGGTCTTGTGAAAGCTGAGCTGGGCCTGGAGTAGGCCACAATGGCCTTGCAAAAATCCCCACTCCTCACTCCTCTTCCCAAAGCTTTACTTCATTGCTGCATGGAGGTCAGGAATTCATAGTGGCTGGGGCTGCTACTCAGTCCCAACAGTGGAGGAAAGCCAACAGAGTTGACTCCTATTTGCAAAAGCCAAGGATCCATTAAAAAAAAGGGGGTGGGGTGGGGAGTAGGGTGGTGGGAAGGGCTCACTTCACTGGAATACATCCAAATTTCCCTATTTCAGAGGCATGAAGCAGTCAGGGGTCAGAAGGCTGGAAAGAAGCTGCTGAGGTAGGATTGATCAGTCACTGTGAGAGGGAGAAAGAACTTTAGAGACCAGTTCTTATTTTATAGATGAGAAAATTGACTCAGAAAGAGGAAAGAATTCATTCTAGATGCTGCAGCAGCCAGGACTAAAACTCAGATCTTCTGAATTTCAGAACAGTGCAATAGATCCAGTTGATCAGAAAAGGGGGACAAATACAAAACAGGTCTTTTTTTCCCATCTTGTGTGTTCACCATAGTTCACTAATTTCTTTAATTTCTATCACCAGTGAAAAAATTGTGCCAACAGTGAAGTTAAACAAGATTATAGTCTCCCAATTTCTGGATGCACTCATTCAGAGTAATTTTGCTCAGCCCTTGGGAAAAAAATCACAAACTTTTAAGCTATATGGAGGGTAATAAAAATATATTTTATACATATATAACAGCTTTATATAGCCATATGTAAATCAAATGGTTAGAAATGGCTTGATTATGACAATGTTGACATTAGTCAAGCCATCTTATATTCATATGGCACTTTTAACCTGTCAAGTGTTTTCACATTTATAATCCCATTTATCTATAATCCTTCTGAACAGATATTATTATCTGTATCCTAAGCATCTCCAAACTTTGCTGTATACCCCACTGCAACATTCTAAGGACATCCAGGTCTTCCTGTCTGTACTGATTCTGTAACCTGAGGACAATAAGATCTTTCAACTGGACTCTGTTGTTTCGCTTAACTAAAATAGAGTCTGTCCTGCCAGTGAATAATAGAACTTCATCTAGAAGTCTCTGTCACCTGAAGCAAGCTCAAAGTCAATTTGTTGGAAATTATCGGGTTCCTCCCATTTTATAATGCAGATCCTAGCAGGGATCAATAGTTCCCTAGTATGACCACTCTTTCATAGAGAGTGATCCGCAGGTCAAGTTTATTGAAGAGTATCATGGGCTTTTCAGTTTTTCAGCAGCAGCAAAGGATATTTCTTACAAGTGAGAGAATTTCTGGGAATGGGATGAGAAGGAACATTTCAGAGGTTGCTCATACTCAAAATAGTTTTAGCACTTTCCAATTGCTATCTCAGGAGATAGGTTTCTCAAGGAACCACATGCTTTGACAATCTAAAAAGCAAAATAATACCAATAAAAATCAACTGCTGGTTAGAATTTAAAATATAAAACTATTTCTGATATGTGCCCTCTCCTTTCCAGTTCTCCAGAGGTCTATTGTTGCTGCTTTGGGTGACTCAGAAAGTTTCACAGAAGAGGCTGGTGGGCCAATGATGGGAACAGCAAGAGGCCTTCATTATGGACACATTTTACCAATTCTAGGAAGGCTTGTGGCTTAACTTGAGGAACTCAGAGATGAGGGAAGAAAGGGATCAATGATGCAATGAGAGGCAGCCCTTCTGATCTAGTGCTCAGGTTAAACTGGGATCTCATCTCTCCTCTTAGAGCTGGCCGAATAATTTGGTCCACCAACAGAAAAGGGCTGCTCCAGGATATGCAAGAGGACTGAGGAGGGGAAGAGTGTCTCTTAGGGACATCAAATTGGCATCTCTGATATCACAGAAAGGAGGCAACAGTTAAGAATTTTTCAGTACAACAAAATTCCAGATTTATTTTGGAAGAGAAGGGGAAGAAAAATGTGATCAGAAGATGGAGGTTTGACAAATGAGGAAAGGATCTGCATAGAAAAGGAATATTGTGTCACCAAAAAAGACTAGATCTGGAAAATCAGAGGTCTTTTGAACTACTGCTATAACACCTCTTTATTACTGCTCACTGAAAATACAATGCTATGCAAGTGCCATTTGCAGTTGATGACAAATATCTATTTTGGACTGGGACCACCTTACAGAAACTTACTTTAATTCTACCTTTGCTACATAGAGACATTGTAATAGAGACTACTTTATGCTGCACAAGTGGGGATTCCTCATATTTTGGAAGGTCTCAAATGACCCTCAAAAAGGACTTCCTTCAGACAGATGGCAAGACAAAAAAAATGACCTTAGAAGAGGCAATATTGTGAAAACTACTCTCATAAGCAAAGAAGTATAATAAAGTTGAGATAAAGGCCACCCTCGAGAGTCTCTGCTACTAGAGAAGAGTTGTGGCCATTAGGTGGAGCAGGGTACAGATCACTGGGCCTGGAGTCAGGAAGATCTGAGTCCAAATGCAGCATCAGACTTTTGGTAGCTCTATGACCTTAGACAGAGGCCATTACCAGTCACACTGACCTCTGTCTTATTATGGACTGCAGTGACTGGAGGAGATAATGAGGTTGATGATTTTGTACAACTCTGTCTCACTCAAATCTAATTCACTTGCAAATCAAGACATCCTCCTCCTGATGTCATTGATTTTCTTTGAGAATGAAGTGTGAACAACAATAATAAAACCTTGAACAAGTCACTCTGTGCTTCAGTTTTATCAATTGTAAAATGGGGATATTGATAGCATTTACCTTGGACATGTCACTCTGTGCCTCAAGACATTTTATCATCTATAAAATGGAGATATTGAAAGTATCTACCTTGCAGGATTGTTGTAAGAATCAAATAAGATAGTAGTTGTTAAGTGCTTAGCACTGTGTCAGGCACATAGTATATGCTATATAAATCCTCATTCCCCTATATTCTCCATCTTTTACAGCAGATAATTTAAGAGTCATTTATAATCACAACTGGAATACAGTTTGTGATTCTTCTCCTTTCAGGTTTTTTTTTTTGTTTGTTTGTTTTTTGCCTAGTTTCACCTTGCTCGTTTACTAAGAAAAAAAAATCTATTCCCACACATTTTTGCAAATCTCTTTGTTCAAAATCTGTATGATCTAAATACTATCTCCATTTTACAGATGAGCAAACTGACAGATTCAGTGACTTACCTAAAATCCTACTATACCTAGTAGGCTAGAGGATCATACTTTTAAAAGTAGAAGGTTATTGAATCCAACTTCCTCATCTAATAAAAAAGGAAACTGAGGCAAAGACTGACTAAATGGCTTACCTAGGATTATAAACTTAGCAAGTATCTGAGACAATATTAAAATCCAAGTTTCTAGACTCTAAGTTTGGCTCTGGATTCACTGTATGTATCCTATTCCTTCTATGCCCTGAAAGCGTAGACACCCTGAAAGAGATGAGTCATAACCAATTGAACTAAAATATTATTCAGTCAACAATCTAAAATAGGAAATTAAGGGTTGAATGTGCTTTCCTAAGAACATAGCCTTTTGGGATAACTGTACATGGATATTCCTAGTGAACATCCCACCAAAACAAAGGGATTTCTTCTTGCAGAAACTGTCCAGAATGCTCAGCTAGGTTTCTTGATTTTCCATTTAGACTCCATAGTGGATAATCCATTGTGTTCAAATCCCCCCTGAGACACTTACTAGCTTTGTGACCTTAGCCAAGTCATTTAAATTGTCTTAGTCTGAGTTTCCTCATCTATAAAATGCTATAAAATGAAGATCATAGTATCTACTTTCTAGGGTTCTTGAGAAAACCCAAAGAGATTAATATAGGTAAAGTGTATTGCAAATCTTAAAGCATTATATAATGGTGGGTATCCATCATCATCATATCATCAATCATCATGATCATCATCTTCATCCTCCTCCTCCTCATCATCATCATTTCACTCTTTTCCCTCTCTGCCTCCTTCCTCCTTTTATACCCTGAATTGGAGATTAGGGGAAGCTTCAAATGGATCTACCATTATAAAGCAGTATATCAGAGTCTTTATAGGGCAACTGAGTAGTTAGTGGATAGTGAATAGTGAATAATGAATAGAACTCTGAGTTCAAATTTGGTCTCAGATACTTACCAGATGTTTGACCCTAAACTAGTCACTTTAACACTGTTTTGCCTCAGTTTTCTCATTTGGAGGAATGAGCAGAAGATAATGATGAACCATTCTAGTATCTTTGCCAAGAAAAATCCCAAATGGGGTTATGAGGAATTGGAAATGACTGAACAACAAAATTATTATTTTCTTTTCTCCCATTCTACTTTGCCAAGACCTTTAAAAGCTAAAGGAAAATTGATTGAGAATTTACCCCAGTAACCTTAAAAAAAAAAATGGAAAAGGGAGAAATAGATTTTCCTAACTATACCCTGCTATCTCACAACCTTACTAATGAGGTAATCTTTGCATATCTAAATATAATCCCACAGTTGTCTCAACCTACCACTTCTGTGCTGTTGACTATAGAAAGGACTCTAAATAAGCCTCTGTTGCAGTTTTCAAAGGAAAAACTCCAATCTATCAGCAACCATATAACAAAGTTGTCCAAAACACTGATAATTAGTGGTATGAAAATTAAAGCAACTCTGAAGTTCCACCTCACACACATCAAATTGACAAAAATGAAAAAAAAAAAAAAGAAAAGAAAAAGAAAAAAAATGACAAGCATTGGAGGGGCTTTGGGGAAATAGGCATACTAATGCACAGTTGGTGGATCTGTGAATCACTGCAGCCATTCTGGAAAGCCTTATATCCCCAAGTCATTAAGCTGTGTTCTGTATATTCTTTAACCCACCAATAACACTATGAGATCTATATCCTAAAAGATCAAGGAAAGATGAAAAGGGACCATATGTACACAAATATTTACAGCAGCTATTGTTGTTATATCAAAGAAATGGAAATAAAGGAATGTCTTTCAATTGGAGAATGGCTACACAAAGTAAAACATTTAAATTAATGTAATATTATAGCACTATAAGAAAAATAAAAGGGGCAATGTCAGAGAACCATGGGAAAAAATCATATAAACTGAAAAGAAGTAGAACTCAACAATTTATAAATTAAAAAAAAACAATTTTGAAAGATTTAATAACTTTGGTCAGTGCAATGCCTGGCAATAATTCCAGAGAACTGATGACAAAGCATGCTACCTACCTCCTAACAGAAAGAATACAGAATAAGATGAATTCCCAGACACAGCCAATGAAGAAAATGACAAATTGTTCCAAGGGCTTTCTTTTTTCTTTTTTTCCATTTGGGAGGGTGGATGAGAAGAAAGGATGGGGAAGGAGACAAGTAGATATAAGATGAAAGGAAAGAAAGAAAAAAAAAGGAAAGAAAGAAAGGAAGAAAAAGGAAGGAAGGAAGGAAGAAACAAAAAAAGAAAGAAACAAAGAAAGAAGGAAGGAAGGAAAAAAGAAAGAAGGAAAGAAGGGAGAAAGGAGAAAGGAATGAAGAAAGAAAGAAAAAAAGAAAGAAGGAAGGGAGAAAGAAAGGGGAAAAGGGGAAGAGAGAAACAAAGAGAAAAAACAGAAATAAATAAGAGTCATCAAAATATTGTCAGTACACAAAAAGCCTGAAAGACCAGAATCACAGATAAGCAAGATAGCTTTGAAATTTATGGATTAAAATTATTACACTATGTTATATTACATGATATATTATACTTCAAAATCAAAATTTATCTAATAGAGAACTTCAGTATCATGCACAATTTCTTTCTTTACCATTATGTATTTGGAAATCCCATTTTGTGTAATGTTTGTTCAATTCAAAATATTATTTTATTTTAATTACATAAGCCTATGCCAGCAGTACAAAAAGTCCAAGGCCCGAGGTCAGAACTCACTCTCCCAGTGCCTGTTCCTTCATAAGAAAAGAGTGAAATTTGTAAATGCCTATTTCTTCACTAAGTGTAAAGTACTTCTAGTCCAAATTTTTTTGTTTTGTTTTGAAGTTATATTGATGCATTTTTAAAAACATCTTAGTAATTTCTGAAAATACTTCTCTACTCTCTTCTCTCCCAAACATCTCCCAGATCTAAAATTCTTTCTTTGTAACAACACATCAAAAGAGTCACCTGATACAATGACTTCATCTGGCAATGTATACAACATTCTTTCCTGATAGCCCCCTCCTCTCTGTTTAGAGAACAAAGAGAAATTTCATTATCTGTTGTCCAGGCTCATCCAATTTTTTTTTTCTTTTGTCACATGGTTTCATTTTTTTTTTTTAACCTTGCCCTAATTCACAAGGCTGAAGTTGATTTGGGGATTTATTTTCCTTTGTTTCTCTCTCACTCTCCTCCTTGGCTTTTATGTTCTAAATTGCCATTCATCAGATTTACGTTATACCTATGTAGAGCAGCTCCCAGCTCTCCCAGGTGGCCCTTGTTTCCTCCTCCTGCCTCTGATGATGGGTAGGCATCCACTCTGGCTTCTCCACTGCTGGTGCCTGGAGCGCTAAATGAAAGACACTCTTTTATCATTGGACCCTTCTTACCTTCCTTTTTTTCTTTCATTTCTTATGAAAGTGTAAAGGTCTTTTTCAAAAGCAGCAAAATTATTCAAAACAATAACAACAATTTTTTTTTAAATAGCTAGACTACAAAAGTTAGCAAGCATGCTCAGTCTTCTGCCCTTTATTCTTTTTAAATAGCACAGCATTACATGGGAAGAAGGTCCTTCTATCTAATTGTGTTACTTTTTGCTGAGGTCAATTCTCTTAAAGCTTGAGCTACTTCACAGGAGTAAGATATTCCCAATTCCCTTAGTATCCACTCTTTTAGACCACAAAGTTACTACCGATTGTACTTTGACAAAGGAGGACAATATGCATATGATCATTATCACGTTAGAAAGATTGCACATTTCTAAGATTCCTACCAAATGTTATGAATATGAATTCTTAGAATAATAGAATGTTTAAGTTGGAAACATTTTTAAAGTCTTTCCTAACCTCATAAAATCTTGAACTCTTAGGAGAACTGAGTGATCATCTTGCTCCATCTCCTTAAGATAAGGATAAGGATAAGGAAACTGAGGTTCACAGAGGTAGTAAGGTAAAACAGTAATACCAGTCAATCAACAGGCATTTATTAAGCACCAACTATATACTGGGCACTGTGCTAAGTGCTAAGGAAAGACAAAACCTAAGTTCTCACTCAGAGTCTGAGGGAGGCAATATGCAAATTATATACAAATGAGACATCTACAAAGTAAATTTAAGATAATCATTAAAGGGAAGGTGCTAACTTAAAGAGAGAACAGGAAGAATTTCTTCAAAAAAACTGTAACTCAAACTTGAAGGAAAGCAGAGGTAGAGATGGGGAGGAAGAGAGTTCTAACCAGGGAGGATAGCAGGTAAAAATACTTATGAGAGAGTGCCATACCAATGGGTTTTGGGACTCACGTTACTCCTGAAATGGGGAGATAGAGTATCCTCTTCTAAAAATACCAAGGGGATCAACATTACTGTATTATAAATTACACATGGGGTAAGGAGTAAAGTGTAAAAATACTGGAAATATAAGAATTGGCCATGTTATGGAGAAGATCATGTAGGTAAGAAGGAGATTCTCCAAAAGACATTAAACCAGGTTCTTGAAGTTGCTTCCTGGAGAAACAGAATGAGACCCTGGACTCCTATTACTGACTTGCATATGTTATTGCTGCCCAGATGGGGATTAGTTTGGAAGCTCTAACATTCATTTTATTGGAAGATTTTTAAAAAGTAATTTTAGTAATTACTTTTTCTACCTATTCTACCTATGGGTAGAATGAGGAAGAGTTCCAGATTTGAATACCACTATATTAAAAAGAAGAAGAAGAAGAAGAAGAAGAAGAAGAAGAAGAAGAAGAAGAAGAAGAAGAAGAAGAAGAAGAAGAAGAAGAAGAAGAAGAAGAAGGTGAAAATTAATGCCAGTTTGCCTAGAACAAAGAATGGGTGAAGGGGAAAAGTATGAAATTAAATGGAAAAGGGAGATGGAAGCCAGATAGTAGTAGACTTTAAAGATCAGTTTTAATAAATTATTTTCTACTCCAGAGGCCACAGGGAACCACTGAAGATTTTTGAATAGAAGAGTGATACAGATAGATTCAAATTTTAGAAATGTCCATTTGGAAGTTTTAGAGAAGATGGACTACAGTTGAAAATAAGTTGCTTGTTGACTAGGACTGAATCATCATTTTATCTATATTTCTAGTATCTAGTATAGTGCCAATAGATTTCTAATAAGTCCTAGGTAGATATGTTTCAGGTGCAGAAGGGATAAATGAAAAGCGAAGGGAAATTACAAAGCTACTTTAATAGTTTGGGGAAGAGGCAAGAAGGGCCTAAACTAGGGTCATGGTCAATACAGATTTATGGATAATCCAAAAATCATTGATGTCCCTACCTTTGAAAAGTATTTACACATCTATAGCAATTCTATAAATACAAATATAGACACAACTATAGATTGATATAGACAAATAAAGATGCTAGATATTGATATAGACATAGATAATAGATATAGATAGCTAGATATAGATGCAGATTTAAAAATACAGAAATAGATATAGAAATTATAGATGTAAATATAGCTATAGACACAGAAATAGATACAGATATAGATATAGATATTGGTATTCATAATTCTCATTCTTTCCCAGATCCTGGCACTCTCTGGGCTTATTCCCAGTTGGGTAGTAGTGGGAAGACATCTATGCTGGTAAATGTTTAAAATTTAATTCTGATATGTATACATATATTCGATTTGTCAAGTATTTTAACATAATTAACATGTAGTGGATATCCTGCCATCTAGGGGAGGGGTAGGGAATAGGGGGGAAAATTTGTAACAGAAAGCTTTGTAAGGGTTAATGTTGAAGAATTACCCATACATATGTTTTGCAAATAAAAAGTTTTAATAAAAAAATTTTTTTTAAGTTAATTCTGTGTGGAAGATGGGGTGGGAAGTATACCTAACATACTTTTTAAAATCTAACATGCATTATTAACATTTTATCCATCACTTTTTAAAATGTAGAAATTTATCAAAACAATAAAGCAAATCATGATTTGTACTATTTGCAAATTCAGAGATAAGTGCTCACATTGAAAAATTTGCATTCAACTCTTGTGAGCTGGTCCAAGCTGCCTCTAGTACATTACTGATTAAAAATCCTAAACTGTGGACAATCCTCAAAGTGGAAAATTGAAAACTTACTACATTTTGCTTACATTTTTAGGCTTCTCTCCTTAAAAATTAATACACTTTGGAGAAGAGTTTTTTCCAAATGGTCTCTACAGATTGGCACAAGAATTTGTGGCACATTTTACAAACTGCATTTTTCTTCTGGAGGCCTTGGGGAAGAATTCCTGATTACAATACTGGTGTTTGATAAAAATGGCAGATTCTGTTTTAGGGGCTTCTTTTTTTTTTAACTAACTGTTCATGTCAAAAACATACAGAGAATCTAAATTTGGGGAAAGGATGCTGATGACTTTTTTTTCCAAAGCATCAAAGTGGGACAGAGTAGATGTTATGAGACCTTGGATTCCTGAGTGTTCAAATAAGGAAAACAATAATTGCATAGCTACCCCTCTGACTTTCTATGGCTTTGACCTGACTGTCATTATGGGGGATTATGTTGTTATTCAATTATGTAATAGGTGGTTGCATAATTCATCCAATTGTAGACAGATTTTTTTGGAAATCCATTTTTCCCCTCAAACAAGAGCATAATTTTAACCACAGGACCACTTAAAGTCTTCCCCCTAAGCTGCCTTATTTGCATTTTTTTCTGACACAGCTTACATTTTTTATTTACTTAATTGGGTGCTTTTTAGCATTAAGTCTGATTACCAATATAAAGCCCTTCTTCCCATACTACTATTCCCCATCTTCTTACTTCTCATTCTTAATATCCCTAAGTCTTTTTGCAATTATAAGGGGAAAAAAATCCCTTGAAAACAAATCTCCTATATTAAGAAACAAAGGGGAGCTGATTCAGAAGTGATTTAGAGGAGTGTCCACAGAGATCTGGGGCATTAGCTCCATCATTCACTATGTGGAAAGCCACAGACTGAAACATCTTGACTGCGGTATTTCACTTGTCCTTCCTATTGTCCATCAAGAAGCTCTCAGATACAGAGCAAGTGAAATAATCAACAATGTAAATAAAGAACTATTTTAAGTGGAAAAATTATAGAACCAGGCCTTTGGGTCTACTTCAAAATCCTATAGACACTCTCATTCCTCACTCATCCATTTTCCATTACCATTTCACCTTCCATTAATCTTTTACAGACATATCATTTTGTGAAGGCTGTCTCCTTCCATTAGCATGTGAACTCTTTAAGGGCAGGGGCCATGGTTTTTGTTGTTGTTGTTGTTTTTGTTTGTTTGTTTTGTTTTGTTTTACTTTCTCTGTATTCTCAGCACTTAGCACAGTTCCTGGCACATAAACACTTAATAAATGCTTGTTGACTGACTTAATATAATCCTGAGAAAGGAAAAGTATACAAAAGATGGAGAAAACGGATAGAAACCACTTTCAAGTGAATTCTTAATTTTCAGAGACAATTCATTTATAAAATATCTGTGGTGCAAATAAAAAGTAATCTCAAAGGGAAGACAGCAACAGTGGAGGATTGAGGTTGGGAACAGAAAAGGATTCTTGTAGAATTTGGGATGCATTTTAAAGGAACCAATGGAAGCCAGGAGGTAGAAGTGAGAAAGAACAGCAAGTGTGAAATGAAAGGGTATAGCACAGAGAGATGGACAGTTAGCTGAAAGAACAGTAAGAATTTACTGAATTGAATGCATAGAGAATCGTAAAACATAAAAAGACAAGAAAATTATAAAGAAGCCAGTTTTAGAAAAAAGGGAGGGGAATGAGAATTTGGTTAATCTCCATCTCATCAGATTTGGCTCAGAGGGAATAATAGACGTACTTATAAGGAAACAGGAGGGAAAGGGGGAAAAAAGGGGTGGGTGGGGCTCTAAAGGGGAAGGATTGTTTGAGGGAAGTGTTTATCAAAAGCAAAATAGTAGGGAGGAGGGAAAGGGGATAAGAAAGAGAAAAGCATAAGCTAGGGTAAATAAGATGGCAGGAAATACAGAATTAGTTATTTTAACTGTGAATGTGAATGGAATGAACTCTCCCTTAAAGCAGAAGCAGATAGCAGACTGGATTAAAAACCAGAATCCAACACTATGTTGTATAAAAAAAACACATCTAAAACATAGAGATACATACAGGGTGAAGGTAAAAGGCTGGAGCAGAATCCATTATGCTTCAGGTGAATAAAAAAAAGCAGGGGTAGCAATCCTGATCTTAGACCAAGTGAAAGCAAAGATAGACTGAATTAAAAGAGACAAAGAAGAAAATTATATCTTCCTAAAAGGTACCATAGATAATGAAGTAATATCAATACTAAACATATATGCACCAAGTGGTATAGCATGGAAATTCCTAGAGGAAAAGTTCAGAGAGATGCAAGAAGAAATAGACAGCAAAACTATAATAGTGGGGGATCTCAACCTCCCTCTCTCAGAACTTGATAAATCAAACCACAAAATAAATAAGAAAAAAGTTAAGGAGGTAAACAAAATGTTAGAAAAGTTAGGTATGCCAGATTAACAGAAGAGGAAATAAATTACTTAAATAGTCCAATTTCAGAAAAAGAAATAGAACAAGTCATTAATCAACTCCCTAAGAAAAAATCCCCAGGACCAGATGGATTTACATGTGAATTCTACCAAACATTTAAAAAACAGTTAACTCCAATATTATATAAACTATTTGAAAAAATAGGGAATGAAGGACTCCTACCAAACTCTTTTTATGATACAGACATGGTACTGACACCTAAACCAGGTAAAACAAAAACAGAGAAAGAAAATTATAGACCAATCTCCTTAATGAATATTGATGCAAAAATCTTAAATAAAATATTAGCAAAGAGATTACAGAAAATCATTCCTAGAATAATACACCATGACCAAGTAGGATTTATGCCAGGAATGCAGGGATGGTTCAATATTAGGAAAACTATTAACATAATTGACTATATTAATAACCAAACTAACAAAAACCATATGATAATCTCAATAGATGCAGAAAAAGCATTTGATAAAATCCAACATCCATTCCTATTAAAAACATTAGAGAGTATAGGAATTAATGGACTTTTCCTTAAAATAGTCGGTAGCATCTATTTAAAACCATCAGCTAGCATCATATGTAATGGTGATAAACTGGAACCATTCTCAATAAGATCAGGGGTGAAACAAGGTTGCCCACTATCACCATTACTATTCAATGTTATATTAGAAATGCTAGCCTTGGCAATAAAACAAGAAAAAGAGATTAAGGGAATTAGAGTAGGTCATGAGGAAACCAAATTATCACTCTTTGCAGATGATATGATGGTCTACTTAGAGAACCCTAGAGAATCAACTAAAAAACTATTAGAATTAATCCACAACTTTAGCAAAGTTGCAGGATACA
>JAJPUD010002579.1:54993-99299 GCA_023553655.1 Myrmecobius fasciatus
TATCACCATTACTATTCAATGTTATATTAGAAATGCTAGCCTTGGCAATAAAACAAGAAAAAGAGATTAAGGGAATTAGAGTAGGTCATGAGGAAACCAAATTATCACTCTTTGCAGATGATATGACGGTCTACTTAGAGAACCCTAGAGAATCAACTAAAAAACTATTAGAATTAATCCACAACTTTAGCAAAGTTGCAGGATACAAAATAAATCCACATAAATCATCAGCATTTTTATACATCACCAACAAAATGCAACAGCAAGAGATACAAAGAGAAATTCCATTCAAAATAACTATCGATAGTATAAAATATTTGGGAATATATCTGCCGAGGGAAAGTCAGGATCTATATGAGCAAAACTACAAAACACTCTCCACACAAATAAAGTCAGATCTAAACAATTGGAATAACATCAAGTGCTCTTGGATAGGTCGAGCGAATATAATAAAGATGTCAATACTACCTAAACCTAATCTATTTATTTAGTGCTATACCAATCAAACTCCCAAGAGATTATTTAACTGACCTAGAAAAAATAACAACAAAATTCATCTGGAAAAACAAAAGGTCAAGAATTTCAAGGGAATTAATGAAAAAAATGCAAATGAAGGTGGCCTAGCTGTACCAGATCTAAAACTATATTATAAAGCAGTGGTCACCAAAACCATTTGGTACTGGATAAGAAATAGAGTAGTAGATCAGTAGAATATGTTAAGTTCACAGGACAAAATACTCATTGACAATAGTAATCTAGTGTTTGATAAACCCAAAGATCTCAGTTTTTGGGATAAAAACTCCCTATTTGACAAAAACTGCTGGAATAATTGGAAACTAGTCTGGAAGAAATTAGGCATTGACCCACACCTAACACCATATACCAAGATAAGGTCAAAATGAATTCATGATCTAGGCATAAAGAATGACATTATAAACAAATTAGAACAATGTAGGATGGTTTGCCTCTCAGACCTGTGGAGGGGGAAGGAATTTGTGACCAAAGAAGAACTAGAGGTCATCATTAATCACAAAATAGATAAGTTCGACTATATCAAGTTAAAAAGTTTTTGTACAAACAAAATGAATGCAGACAAGATTAGAAGGGTAGCAGTAAACTGGGAAAATATTTTTACATCCAAAGGTTCTGATAAAGGCCTCATTTCTAAAATATATCGAGAATTGACTCAAATATATAAGAATTCAAGCCATTCTCCAATTGATAAATGGTCAAAAGATATGAACAGACAATTTTCAGACGAAGAAATTGAAACTATTTCAGGTCACATGAAAAGGTGCTCCAAATCACTATTGATCAGAGAAATGAAAATTAAGACAACTCTGAGGTACCACTACACACCTGTCAGATTGGCTAAAATGAAAGGAAAAGATAACGATGAATGTTGGAGGGGATGTGGGAAAACTGGGACACTGATACATTGTTGGTGCAACTGTGAACGGATCCAACCATTCTGGAGAGCAATTTGGAACTATGCTCAAAAAGTTATCAAACTGTGCATACCATTTGACCCAGCAGTGTTTCTACTGGGCCTATATCCCAAAGAGATTTTAAAGGAGGGAAAGGGACCCACATGTGCAAAAATGTTTGTGGCAGCCCTTTTTGTAGTGGCAAGAAACTGGAAATTGAAAGGATGCCCATCAATTGGAGAATGGCTGAATAAATTATGGTCTATGAATGTTATGGAATATTATTGTTCTGTAAGAAACAACCAGCAGGATGATTTTAGAGAGGCCTGGAGAGACTTGCATGAACTGATGCTGAGTGAAATCAGTAGAACCAGGAGAACATTATACACAGCAACAAGACTATATGATGATCAGTTCTGATGGACATGGTTCTCTTCAACAATGATGTGATTCAAACCAGTTCCTATTGTTCAGCGATGAAGATAGTCATATACATACAGAGAGAGGCCTGTGGGTACTGAGTGTGAACCACAACACAGCATTTTAACGCTTTCTGTGAATATTTCCATGCATTTTGTTTTCCTTCTTAGGTTGTTTTTTTCTTCTTCTCTTTCTAGATCTGATGTTTCTTGTGCAGTAAGATAACTGTATAGATATGTATACATGTATTGTATTTGTCATATAATTTATCATATTTAGCATGTATTAGATTACCTGTCATCTAGGGGTGGGGGTGGGGGGAAGGAAGGGAAAAGCCTGGGGAAAAAAAGTTTTTGCAAAGGTCAATGTAGAAAAATCACTCATATGTTTTGTAAATAAAAAGCTTTTAATAAAAAAAAAGAGAAAAAAAGAAGAAGCCAGTTTTAGAAGATCTTTAAGAGCCAAACAATATTTTTCTATTTAGTCTTAGAGGTAATTTCAAATGCCTTCAGTGATGATAGGGAAGGTCAGAAGACAGACTGAGTTTCAGGAGAAAGATAAGGAATTCTGATCTGTTTATGGTGACTTTGAAAATATCGGGATCTTCAATTTGAGATATCCAGGAGTAGTTAGGGATGTGAAATTGGAGCTCAGGAGAACAGTTAGGGCTAGATACATAGATATGGGAATCATCTGTATAGAGATGATAATTGAATCCAAAGGAGCTTATAATACCAGCAAAGCTAGTAAAGAAGGAAAAGAGAAGAGAGCCCAGGCAGGATAGAACCTTGGGAGTAACCTCCTACTTACTGGATTTGTTCTGGAAGTAGGTCCAATCCAGAGATTGATAAGGAATGGTAAGAAATATGAATATGTAATTATGTAATAAATGATAAGGATATTGGGAAAGAGCAGTACTATGAAAACCTAGAAGAGCTTGACAATGAAAGAAGTTATAGAGAGGTCAAGAAGGATGAGAATTGACAAAACGTGGTAAGGTTTGGCAATCAAGATTGGGAGGAACAGTTTTAGTTGAAAGATTAGATTGGAAGATAAAGAAGGAAGTTTGAAGATTTTATTTTGACCCACTCATTTTACGATGTAGATTAGGGTGGAGGCTGTGTGCTGTTTGACAATTTAATCAGCAGAACACTAATACCCACCTCTCACTGATTCTTGCTTGTTTTCTAGTTAAGTCTCTAAGAGTTAAAGGCCTCTGGGAAATAGAATCTATCTATCTATCTATCTATCTAGGCTAAATGTCTAGTCATATGAAAAAATGTTCTGAGTTACTATTGATTAGAGAAATGAAAATTAAGGCAACTCTGGAGTATCACTACTACGTTGGTGTTGGTGGAGTTGTGAACTGATCCAACCATTCTAGAGAGCATTTTGGAACTGTGCTCAAAAGGCTATCAAATTGTGCTTATTCGTTGATCCAGCAATTTCTGTACTGGGCTTATATCCCAAAGAGATCATAAAAAAGGAAAAAAGCCTACATGTGCAAAAATGTTTGTGGCAGTCCTTTTTGTAATGGTAAGAAACTGGAAACTGAGTGGATGCCCATCAGTTGGGGACTGGCTGAATAAATTAATGTATATGAATGTTATGGAATGTTATTGTTCTATAAGAAACGACCAGCAGGATGATTTCAGAGAGGCCTGGAGAGACTTATATAAACTGATGCTAAGTGAAGTGAGTAGAACCAGAACATTGTACACAGCAACAACAAGATTATATGGTGATCAACTCTGCTGGACATGACTCTTTTCAACTATGAGATGATTCAGGCCAATTTCAACAGACATGTGGATGGAGAAAGCCATCTGCATCCACAAAGAGGACCATAGGGATTGAATGTGGATGACAATATAGTATTTTCACTGTTTTTTGTTGTTGTTTGCTAGCTTTTTTTCTCATTTTTTTCTTTTTTTTGATCTGATTTTTCCTTTGCAGCATGATAAATGTGGAAATATGTTTAGAAGAATTGCACATGTTTAATTTATATTGGATTACTTGTTGTTCTAGGAGAGAAGGTTGGGGGAAATATTTGGAACACAAGGTTTTATAAGGATGAATGTTGGAAATTATCTTTCATATATTTTGAAAATAAAAAGCTATTATTAATTTATTTTTTAAAAAAGAAAAGTGTTACTGTAAAAATCACTCCCCGTATTCCTAGATGTATACCCTATAAAAGTTTTGATAGTTAAGTCTTTGGAAATTTTTTGCTTTTGAGAATACTTGAATTTGATAGTTCCATTAATATAAATATTATAGTTTTGCTATTCAAAAAATCCTCAATTTAACAAAACGTAGGCTACACATGAATGGATTCTGAGATGTTCAATAAAATTGCAGAAACTATCTTTCCAATCAGCTTATCACCAACCTGATGTGATGAAAAAATCTTCTGTCCCCTTTTAACTTATCTTCCCTGCTCTTGATCTCAAACTGTGAATTTGTAGATAGAGTAAAATAATTGTAAAAGTCTATATACAGGTAACCCTCAATATTCCTATCTTTAACTTTTGGTATTTCAAGCATTAATGTGATTTTATTAATAACCTCATTTTCAGTTTCACATGGGCAACTATGCCCATTTGAGGTTATACACAGGAGAGGAAAAAAAACAGAAGCAGGATAACATGCCAGCTTGTGGAGTGGCTGATATCCTACCAAGCACTTTAATGGTCTTGTTGTAAAGAGCATCCTGTGCATTTGGAGTGTCAGAGGTGATGACAACATTCATCTTGGAGTCTTCTGATAGCAGTGACTAAACCTTGCCTTTTCAGGTTTTCAGAGGGAAGTCAAAGTAGAGAGATTCATAGCAATATTGTATTATCTGAAATCAATGCTTTGTGTTTGTTTTAATTAAAGTGTTAGCACAAAAGGTCATAGGATTCTGGGGAATCATTAGCAAGAAAAAATGTTTTCAATTTCATTTTGTGTACTGTATTTTATGAGTTATTTCATGGTTAATGTTTTAGTAAAAGTGCATATCATAATGTTTTGTTATGAGGAACTGTGTGCAGAAACATGTATTTTTAGCAATCTGGCAAAAGATTACAGTTTAGGGTTGTCACTCAAGAACCTAACCTCCTATTTCCCATAGGTTCGATGTATCAACATTTGCACTATTTCCTAGAAAGGTAATCCTTGTGAAAATTGAGATTTGGCTATCACTTGCAGAAAAATATAAACAAGCATCAAAATGGTCTCTAGGATGTTATGATGGCATATGAAGCTGAGTTAAGACTGAATCTCTTTCTTCCCTTCTCACTAGTGGAAAGGAAAACTGAAGGGAGGAGGAAAGCACATTCTAAGTAATTGAGGAAAGACAGGTGCTATGGATTGGTCTCTAGTAGTCTTACCAACTGTAATCTGTTGGTATGAACCCGATCTGATCTCCATTACAGTCTGTTTTTGTTGACTCATCCAATCATATTTTCTCTCACCATTTAGTGCTTTGTTTCAATTACCAATTTGGTTATTTATTTTCCATTGCAAAGGAGCCTCATGCTATGCCCTTTTTCTTTTTTCTTTCTTTGCTTTTCGCTGAGGCAATTGAAGTTAAGTGACTTGCTCAGGGTCACACAACTAGGGAATGTTAAGTGTCTGAGACCAGATTTGTACTCAGGTCCTCCTGACTTCAGGGCTGGTGCTCTATCCACTGTGCCACCTAGCTGCCCCAGCTATGCCCTTTTTCTTTTCACTTGATAGAAGAAGCCAAGACCTGAATATAGCCTTTTTCCTTCTCTTTTGTCTCAGCCACATAACTTCTCTCCTGGAAAGAAGTTCCCTCTAAAGTCAAAAGCCCTGGAAGACTCTAAGTAATGTATATCTATTAATACTCAAATATCTTCATTTCTACCAAGTCTCTGTAGCAAAGTCTCTGGGAAATAGAATCTATCTATCTATCTACCCACTTACCTATCTATCGATGTTTTTGTTTGTATGTGTATATATATATACATATATATTTATATGTTTGTATGTATATAGGTCTGTATATATGTATATATATATATATTTATATATGTATGATTGTCTCAATGTGGCTTACAAAAAGGCAAGAGTAGATATCTTTAGCATTTCCTATTCCCACTTTTCTCCTAGGGAGAATTCATTTCAGAAAAGGAAGCAGGAATTAGGATCAGAAGCTGGATGTTTTGCTCTCCTCTAGAAGAAGAAATTTTGACTGGAATGATCTCTATCTGCTTTTTAAATATTGTTAATTTGGGGGAACTAAATCAGGGTTCAACATTAACTTTTGATCACTATTCACTAATTGGGTAAAGGGAGCGTCAAACTTTATATTCAGTACTTGACTCTTTTCTCACCAAATTCCAGTTCCACAATGACCACACAAACCAGAGAGCATAGAAACTCATTTATTCAAGTCAATAGCAAAACAGAAATAAGAAAAAGGATACATATGAGAACATATGTAAGGAAATACAGATTGAAGAAGCTTTTTCTTTGAGAAAATTGAACTGAGAAAGTCCTAGATCTCACCCAAGGGACAATTCCCAAGAGACTTTAATGTGTAGTAAACCATGAATGGGAACATGATCAAAATTCTACATGTAATTTTCTTCCCAGAGTCTTTGTCTCCCCTTCACTGATCTTAAGAAAAATTGGAATAACTATCTTACCTCTTGAATCTAGAAGTCAAAAGAATCCAGGATTGCCTTCTCCTCTGCTCTCACCAAGTTCTCCCCTCCTTTTATTCAGATATAGAGCACAAATTTCCACCAATGAGGAAAAAATACATTACCAATATGCTTTGGTTCTCAAGTTACATATAAATAAGTAACTAAGGTCCATAAGAGAGGATATGGGTTGTGCAAGGACGCAGAGTGAATTACTAATAGGAGGCAAGATTAGAATCAAGTCTCCAACTGACAGTTCAATATTCTTTCCACTTTATAGCACTGATTCTCAAAGAACTGTGAGCTGATTTTCTCAGGTATCAAAATTCCTCATCTTCCCCCCCCACACACACACACCCTCATTAGAATGAGAGCACTTTGAAAGCAAGGAGTCTATCTTTTGGGGTTTTTTCTCAGTATTTTTAAAACTTTTTTCTCAGTTTTATTTTTTATTCTCAGTATTTAGCACAATGCCTGGCACATAGTTGACTATCAACTGAAAATATGTAAAACTAATTTTATAACCAATGTTTCACTGTTTCTTGGATATCCAGTTCATGAGAATTTGTCTTGCTCTGTTATTTACTACCCATGAGAAATGAGGCAAGTTGCTGCCTCTTCCTGGAAGCCAGCTTTCTCATTTGTGACATTTCTCATTGTCCTAGATGATTTGTAAGATCCCTTCTGAGTCTGATGGCACTATGAGGTTATTGAGAAATATCATGGAACATTGGGAAAAAAACAAACCAACTCCACTGCTTCATCTCCAGGCTCAGAAGTCCTGGTACAAATTCTTCTTCTCCTACTCCTTCTCTATATGACTTCAGACAAGTTACATGCATGGACATTTAACTTTCATGGACCTCAATTTCCTCAATAGTAAAATGATTCAGTTGGACTAGGTGGCTTCTGAGATCCTTTTCAACTTTGGATGCATGAATCTAGGTTCTTTGGGGGTCTTCAAGCCCTTGTTCCTTCCTTGCAAAGACAGTACAGTCAATGATCAATGAGACAAGACAGGATTATTTGGGGGAAAAAAACCCATTGCTCTTTCTAAGCAAAATATTCTTTTTTGTTTTTCAGCAAAATATTCTTGATGTTAACCACCTATATAATCTTGTATTAATTCCTTCCAATTTCATTTAGGAAGAGAATCTCTTGAATTTCATGAATCTCTTTCTCTATAATCTTCTTTTGTTTTCATACTGAGAGGAAAGACAGTAACTTCCACTGAAATAATTTTCAAATAATAAAACCTCCTTGTAAATCTTTTGGTCCAGGATGAGGAACTTGCATTGAGGAGCACTCAAATGACTTTGCCATTCTTAAGGCACAACAGAAATTGATCCTAACATTTTGAAAGAGTAATTGATTGCAACCCAATATTCAAATGCTTGGGAGGATACTCTGGTCTTTGAAGGAAACTGATATATTTTCAAATATTCTGGAAGTATTGTCAAAGCAAATTTGGCATGGATTTTCTATCCAATTTCAGTCTTTTTTACCCTTAAATTTTATCACACAGGGTCCTACTACATATACAAGTGACTTTTAAAACAGGACTGAGAAAGCAAAAATTGGAGAATAAGGGAATTAAACCACAAAAATAAAAATTGCCCAAACTTAAAAAAAAATCTCATTTTTTTAAACAACTAGTTACCAACAATACATTATTTGTGATAAAGTTAAACTCTTTCTCCCCAAGATGGTTAATGCTTATAGACATGCTTTTTTAAATTTATTCTGGTCATTAGACTGAATGCTTTCTATTAAACAATATCTAATATTTTTATTTTTCTTGAGAAGGGAAACAAACTGGGCTTTCTCACAGGCTTTAAAGTACTTGATTGTCTTTCTTGGACCTTCTGGTTTTCACATTTACAAATGAAAAGGTTGGACTTTCTGAGGTGATCCTTGGAGTTTTGCAATTAATCCTCATATGACTTTTCTGATGTCAAATATTGCACATCAGAACTAAGATTGAATACTAATTTTCTTGGTCCCCACTCCATCCCTCTTTTCCTAGAACTCATATTCAATATCTTTTTTTTTTTAAAGACTAGATCTCCCTAAGTTGCTGGAAGTGTAGGGATCACTTTTGGGCAGATCTTACTCGAATGAGCATAAGAACTTGAACTTGCTCTGTTTCTGACCTCAGCCAGGTCTCCCCTCCTTAGAAGAGCTGGTAGCTCTCAGTATGGACATCCATTAGCCTTCTACCATTCAGAATTTCTGAACTCAAGATACCTGTGGCCAGATCAGGCTTAGCCATACATTTGATGTCTATGGATTCACTAGCCATGGGATACTTGCTTCTGGGATTTATATTAAAGAATTGAGAGAATAATCTGATCCCATATCAGCCATCATCCCTACGTTGTTCTTTGTATTTTGGCATCAGCATGATCTCTTCCAGTGATCACTTGGATAGAGATCACTCTGATCCTGGTTCACTATTTGGAAATCCTATTGCTCAGTTGTAAAGGTCTTTTGCAATTACACCTAGATGCATAAATGTGTGTAATATATACATGCACAGTTATGTATATATATATATATGTATCTTTGTGCACATACACATGTGTGCACATGTGTAGAGAGATAGTTTTGAAGTTAGGAAATCCTATTCACCAGTTATCTCCTTTGCTCCTCACAGCAATTCCTCACAACAAGCCAGTCATTACTATCTCCATTTTTTTTACTGATAAGGAAATGGGGCTCTCAGAAATGAATTTAGTCAGAAAATCAGGTTCAATTCTGAACTGCTAGTTAGCAGTTGAGTAACTCTGAACAAGTTACAACTCCTCAGTTTCTTCCAGTAGTAAATGAATGAGTGGCTTCTAAGGTATCTTTGAGCTCTAAAACTCTGATAGTCAATATTACAAGAGGCAGACTCAAATCAAAGTCTTTAGACCTCATGTCCAATATTCTTCCCAGTAATGCTATCCTGCTTCCACTGTTCACTGAGAGTCATTTCTTCCTTTGTGCCCCCAAAGTTATTCATACTCTTCACACTGCAAAACAAAATAAAACAAAATTGTGCTAACTTGTCTCTACAGATGTTTTCCCTAAGTAGATTGTAAGTTCTCTGCCTTTTTATCCCTAGTACCTAGTACAGTGCCTGGCACATTACTAGAATATTGCTGGATATACTATCTAAACAGGGCAAGAAGATATGAGTATTTCTCAGAATACTGGACAGAGAAAAAAAAAATCCATGCTGAAAAACATACTAAAGCAAATATCTAAGTCAAGTAAATATGTTATGCTTTGGGCAAAGAGTTAAGTGCTTTGAGGGGAATAGTGAGTGATGAAGGAACAGCTCATTATCATCTTCACCACCTGATTTCACTTTCAGCTGAGCCTGACAAATGTGACATGAGAGTATCAATGACAAAAGGGAATATCAGTGACAAAAGAAAATATCAGTGAAACATAGTTAAAAGTGACTGCTTATCCCTACTGAAGATATCCTGACCTCAAGCCTTTGCTCATATTTTCCTTTCTGCCTGGGATTCCATCCCCCCTCCACTTTTTCTGCTGACATTACTTCTGATCAACCTTCAAAGTTCACCTCAAAGTTTCACTTCCTCCATGAAGGCTTCTTTGACTGCTGCCACCTTAACAATATCTCCCCTGGCATCTTAGTAAAGAATCTTTTTTTTTCTTCTATGTTTGATCTGAGCAGCTAGGATGGATGGAGTATATGGCTTGGAATCAAAAAGACTCACCTTCATTCATGAGTTCAAATCTAGCCTCAGACACTAGTTGTATGATTCTGGACAAGTCATTTAACCCCATTTACCTCAGTTTTCTCTTAAAGTGAGCTGGAGAAGGAATCCAGTGTCTTTACCAAAAAAAGCCTCAAATAAGGTCATAGAGAGTCACACATGACTGAAAAATGATTTAACAACAACAAACATGTCTCAACAATTAGATTGTAAGATTCTCGAGACCTACAAGCACCATGATATCATCAAATCGTATAATTTTAGATTTGATGATCCACACAACTTTGGAAATGGAACTGAACTCCAGTAAGGTGGAATGATTTTTTAGCTAAATTATGTTCCCTATTCTGTCCTTCAGATGACATTTAGCACAGTGACTGGCACATTATACGAGCTCAAAAAGTACTCATTGTTTTAAAAATATGTAAGAAAGGGATGTAGAAAGGTTTGGGGTTTTTTTTTTTTGTTTGTTTTGTTTGGGGTTTTTTTAAGAGAAAAGGTTACATTCTCTCCTATGAGGAAAAGCTCCATCTTTCAGGTCCCTTTACAAACTTCCCAAGAGACCTATGGTCCTCTGCCATTATCACCTAATTGGATAAGTCGTCAGCCTATGGGCTGGGAGAGTCAGGGGAATGCTTTCCCTGGCCAGGGTGATTTGAAGTGATGCTCTGTGGGCTCACAGTATTTCTGGGACTCAGATGATGTCGGCAGACAAAGAACCCAAGTGACTTCCACAGTAACTGTGACAATGTTAATTCCCCCTATGAGGAGCTGAGGCTGCTGGCCCTAAGCAAGCGAATAATCTGCTTAATTTTCTCTCGGGGGACAAGTCTTCCATCCTTGGGAAAGCCATGTAGGCTAATCTCCTTCTCCCTTGTAAACAATGGGAGATACTACTTGCCCATGATCTCTCAGCACCAGTCAGTTATTTTGCCCTACGGGCTTTGCAAGATGCCTTCTGTCATTCAGTCCTCAGCCCTCTCTGCCCCACACTCCTAGGTACCTTTGCTCTCTAATTGGTCACATGGAAGGGATGAATATTGACTGGCAAAGCCCTGTAAAAGAGTGTGGCAAATTCAAGAAGTCAGTCTAAGAGACATTCTCTTCAGAGAGTTGAGTTTTCTGATACTCGGGCAAATGATGAGAGATAGGGAAATACTGCCTGCTGCTCTCTGGAGTCCCTCTTGGGATGTTTTTCACATTTATCATTCATAGCCATCGATCAGTGAATATTTTGTTGAGCACCTACTCAATTATGTGGAAGCAAAAGGGAGAGTTAGAAAGCATGCTAGACTCGGAGTCAGGAGACCTATGTTGGAGTGCTTGAATTTATCAAGCACAAATACGGACACTCTTAAGAGCACTAGCTTTGTAGTCAAAGCATCTGGGTTCAAATTCCACCCATGACACTATTTGTGGTATCTAAACAGGTCATCTCATTTCCCAAGGCTTCAGTTTTTTTATTTTTTCAAAATAAGGAGATTGGGGGCAGCTAGATGGCACCAACCCTGAAGTCAGGAGGATCTGAGTTCAAATCCAGGCTCAGACATTTACTATCTGTGTAAGCATGAACAAGTCATTTAACCCCAATTGCCTCCTCCCCTACCCAAAACAAATAAATAAATAATGAAGGTGATGAAATGGTTTCTGAGATCCTTTCTAGTACTAGAATTATGATACTATGATTTTATGTATCAACTCCATGTTAGCCACTTCTGTCCTGTCATTTCTAGTCGAGGACAATGTTTTTGACATAAAAAGCAGAAGGAAAATAAAAACCAAACAGCTCTCTGACATGCACTACAGCCAAAACTAAAAATCTCCTTTGCTATCCTTAGCTTCCCTTGCTAGCCTCAGCTGAAGCTTAGGAATTGACATGCTTTTTAGAACCCTATCATTGTCTTATTTTCATTCTCTATTACCTGCCCTTGGGTCTATCTTTTTAAAATCTAAGTTAATTTGGTGAGTTCTCTGTACAATCATATTAGTCTCTTCAGTTAACTTTATTTTTCTTCCTCATTGGAAGTTTTTTTTTTTCTTTTCTGCCTTTGGAATTTTATTCCTAGCATCTCTCATCCTTCCTGGGCTGACTTCCATTGGTTCCTAAATATATCATCTCTTAACCCTTTTAAATCTGTTTCCCAAAATCTGAGGAGAATGTCGATATGTCTAGATTTCCTCTCCTATGTCACAAACAAGAAATTTTAATTAGAGTAGATAATGAAATTTATTAAGCATTCACTATGTGCCAAGCACTGTGCTAAGCACTAGTCAAAAGTCAGTCCCTATCCTCAAAAAACTTACTGCATTCTAATGGTAGAAGGCAACACAAGTAGATGGTGCAGTGGATAGAGCACCAGCCCTGAAGTCAGGAGGACCTGAGTTCAAATCTGGCCTCAGACACAACACTTCCTAGCTGTGTGACCCTGGGCAAGTCACTTAACCCCAATTGCCTCAGCAGAGAGAGAGAGAGAGAGAGAGAGAGAGAGAGAGAGAGAGAGAGAGAGTTGAATACTAAAGGGTCAGGGGTAAGAGAAAAATCCCCATCCAGGGATGAGATGAAAAAGGAATTTGGAGGGTCCAGGAATGAGCTAGGTTAGAAATAAGAATGGCTGACTTTAATATTTCCTTAAAAATGGAGTTTCCAGGGAGAAACTCACCAATCAGAGCAAGAAGATAGAGAAGTGGAGGTGTCATCTTGTATAAGAGGGAGTCTTGGGCAAAATGAAATAGTGGTTTTGAGAGTTGGGGGCTAAGCTGAGTTAGAAGTAATTACTTTTCTTTGGGGATCCTATCATTTCTATCCTGGGAACTAGCTCTTCCTAATTAGGGAGAGTCAGATCCACAATAGAATTGTCCCTTGTTGGTTCCTATATCTTTTGAAGGATGAAATTTATGATTAAGGCAAGTCAAAAAGTTATCATCCATTCTGATTTTTGCAAAAAGAGTTCTAGCAGATGTCTGGGAAACTGAAGTCCCCTATCACTAAAAGATCACATCTCTTTGCTAGGTTCATGATGCTTCTCAAACTCTTCCACCTATTCTCTTTTCTCTTGAGATAGTCTTTGGTAAATTCTAATGATAAAATTTCTTCTGTTTCACAGCTATAGACATTCATCCAAGTATTCTCCACCATGCTTTCCATGTTTCCCAGTTTTCTTTACATTACATGAATATGCTTTTTTTGATATATCATGCTACCATCTTCTTGCCTTTTTCATTTAATCTGTTTCTTTTGAATTAAGTATTCCCATACAGACAGCAGGGTCCTAGATTCAAGTCTAAATTGCTGAAGAGAATCAATTATTAAATTTTCAATATGAGAATTTACACTTAGGAAATTGGCAAAGGTTATGAGCCAGGGCTTTTTTTTTTTATTTTGTTGACTGCCTAAGCTTAAGAACATAATGAAAAGAATGTTAATAATGCAGATTAAACATTATTTTTGGAGCATATTCGCTCATCCAGCACGATTGCATTATCTTGTAGCCTAAACTTTAGGCATTTATATATACAGTTGTCCTTCCTCTCCTGCTCTCTCTAAGAGAAGGTCTCAGAAGCTTTTTTGTGTTGTGAACTCCTTCAGCAGTATGGTGAAACCCATGGATGTTTCAGAATAATGTTTTTAAATGTACCAAATTAAGCACATAGGATTATAAGATGAATCAATAATATTGAAATATTGTTATCAAAAAATTTTAATGAAAAGTAAATAAATGAATTCAAATGTCAGGTTAAGAATATTCCATCTAAGATTAAACCTATTCATTACCTTTATAATGACTACCATCCAGCCCCTCCAAGTATCCCTATTCTTCCAGTACATCTGGTCTCTTTCTGACTTCGTTCACCAGTGACCCCATGATCTGCCTCTTATTTGCGTAGCTACTACCGTGGGAACCTCTCCTATCTGACATTTTGCCACTCCAAGAGTGTGAATGTTCATTTGTCCAGTTATTCTGTTTCAACTCCAAAACTATGACTATTTCTGGAGAAAATCATGAGCCCAAGCTCATCATTATTCCATCTTCGAATTTCTATTATAGGACCTCAATTGGTCTGTTACTGATACAAAGAAATTCTGTATTGTCTTTTTGATTCCCTATCTAATTTTTCCCAGCAACTTTTCCAATATTTTCTCCCTTTTTCCTGAACCCCAAGCACACTCTGTCAACAAATATCCACTTTTGATTTCGATGCTACATTCTGCTTCATTAAGAAGCCTCAAACCACCCATCTCTTATAAAGTTCCTCAAGACCGTAACGCAATTATTCACTCCTCTTTTCCTCCTGTTTTCACTTGGGCTAATTCTTCTAATTATGCCCTCATTTCCATCCCATCTCTTCCCATCTTGTTTCAGAAGCTATTTATCTTCTCTTACATTGGCACTCTTTCTAAATGGTTTACAAAAATGTTTGGGAACCCTTAGTGATTTTTTCTCTTGACTCTTTTACCAAAATCTGCCCTTTTAATGTATTTTTCTCTCTCTTTTTTTCATTTCTAATCTTTAAAAATCTTACCTTAACAAATCAACATTTATTAAGCTCCTTCTATGTGCTAAGCACTGTCCTATGTATTGAGGCTACACAGAAAGGCAAAAACACAGTCCCTGTCCCGAAGAAGCTCACATCCTAATGGGGAAGATAATATACAAAAAAAGCTATATATATATATATGTATATATATATATACATATATATATATATATGGGTAAATTGGAAGTAGTCTCAGAAGGGAACATTATGGTTAAGGAGGACTGGAAAGGGTTCCTGCAAAAGGTAAGACTTTAGCTGAGACCTAAAGAAAGCCAGGGAAACTAAAAGGTAGAGACAAAGAAGGAAAATATATATGGGGCAATGGCCAGTAAAATGTAAAGTACCGGGAGATGGATCATCATGTGAGATTAAAAGCAAGTCTGCCAATGTCATTAAATCACAGCATACATGGATAAAAGAAGTTGTAAGAAAACTGGGAAAGTAGGAATGGGATAGACTATAAAGAACTTTAAAAGTCAAAATGATAATTTTATATTCGATCCTGGACATTACAAAAAACCATTGGAATTTATTAAACAAGGGCAACAAGTGGAGGACATGGTCAAAACTGTATAAAATTAATTTGGCAGGGGCAGCTAGGTGGTGTAGTGGATAGAGCACCAACCCTGAAGACAGAAGGACCTGAATACAAATCTGGTCTCAGACACTTAACACTTCCTAGCTGTGTGACCCTGGGCAAGTCACTTAACCCCAATTGCCTCAGCAAAATAATAATAATAATAATTTGGCAAATAAGAGGACAAAATGGACAGAAGCAGGAAGAGAAAAGGCAAGGAGAAAAAATCAATAGTCCAGGGGTAAAAGCATCTGCTAGATTAGCAACATTGTCAGAGGAGAGAAGAGAGCACGCATGAGAGATGTCACAAATATAGGACTTACATTTCCCAATTAATAAATGATCAAAGGATATGAATAGACAATTTTCAGATAAAGAAATTAAAGTCATTTATTCTCATATGATGCTCTAAATCACTATTAATTAGAGAAATACAAATTAAAACAACTCTGGGGTACCATACCACTCAGATTGCCTAAGATCATAGTAAAAGATAATGATAAATGTTGGAGGAGACGTGGGAAAATTGGAATACGAATGTATGGTTGGTGAAGTTGTGAACAGTTCCAGTCATTCTGGAGAGCAATTTGGAACTATGCCCAAAGAGTTATAAAATTGTGCATATCCTTTGACCCAGCAGTGCTACCATTGGATCTTTATCCCAAAGAGATCATAAAAGATAGAAAAGCACTCACATGTGCAAAAATGTTTGTAGCAGCCCTTTTCGTGATGGCCACGAATTAGAAAATGAATAAATGCCCATCAATTGGGGAATATCTGAATAAGTTATAGTATATGCATATAATGGAATATTTCATAGGAAATGATGAACAGGCTGATTGCAGAAAAGCCTGGAAAAACTTACAGAACTTGATGTTGAGTGAAACCAACAGAACCAGGAAAACACTGTACACAGCAACAGCAAGATTATGTGGTGAGCAGCAAAGATAGACTTAGCTCCTCTCAACCATTCAGTGATCCAAGGCAATTCCAAAAAACTTTAGATGGAAAATGCCATTCACATCCAGAGAATGAACCATGGACATTGAATGCAGATCAAAACATACTATTTTCACCTTTCTTTTTTCTTTAAAACATTTTTTTTTCTTTCTCCTGGCTTTTCCCTTTTGTTCTGATTTTTATTCCCTAATGTGACTCATATGGAAATATGTTAAAAATGAATGCACATGAATAACACAAAAATAAATAGATTTTTAAAGTGTTCCTTTCCCAGAATCATTAGTGACAGATAATCTAAGGCACTTTCAGAGACACATCATTTAGTTTTTGCAGTGAATCAGTGGGTTATATACTAGGACTGAGGCAAGGCACTTACAAAGAGAAAAGTGTATATTTCAGACTACAACATATCATTTTCATGCCCTCTATTGATGTTTGCTTGCATTGTGTTTCCTTTTTCTGATTTTTTTTGTTCATGTAGATAAGATTTTTCTTGCACAGCAAGACAAGTATGGAAATATGTATACATATATTCGACTTGTCAAGTATTTTAACATAATTAACATGTAGTGGACTTCCTGCCATCTAGGGGAGGGGAGGGGACTAAGGGGGAAAATTGGTAAAGGAAAGCTTTGTGAAAATCAGTGTTGAACTACCCATACATGTGTTATACAAATAAAAAGCTTTAAAAAAAGTGTACATTTCATAGGAAAGGACTATGGGAAAGGACTGATCCATCACATTTTGGGAGATAGAAGGAAGAATAATAATAATAGTTAACATTTTCCTGAATGAAACAAAATTTTCAAAACACTATCCCCCAAAATTTGTTAGGTATGTTATATTTGTCTTTGAAGGATTTGGACTATCTTGATAGTGGGAACTCACAGCTTTTTATTTTTTTATTTTTTTGGTGGCAAGGAATTGGATATTTAATGGATGCCCATCAATTGGGGAATGGTTGAATAAGTTATGGTATATGAATGTTATGGAATATTATTGTTCTATAAGAAATGATGAGCAGGCTGATTTCAGAAAAGCCTGGAAAAACTTGCATGATCTGATGCTGAATGAAGTCAGCAGGATCAAGAGAACACTGTACACAATATAAGCAAGATTGTATGATGATCAACTATGATAGACATAGCTCTTCTCAGAAATATAGTGATCCAAGACAATTTCAATATATTTGGGATGGAAAATGCCAGCCACATCCAGGAAGAGAACTAAGGAGACTGAATGTGAATCAAAGCATATTATTTTCACTTTTTTGTTTGTTTACTTTTTCATCAAGTGGTTTTCCCCTTTTGTTTTTGTTTTCACAGCATGACTGATATGTAAATATGTTTAAAATGATTGTAATATGACTGGATGTCAATAGAAAATTCCAGTTCCATGTCTTTTCTCATACTATTTCCTATGCTATGATTATCCTACTATTATAATATATCCCATATTATAGGAATATCTATTCCTCTTGCTTTTGTGGATTCATGTTCTTATTAATGAATTCTTCTCCCACCAATGCAGATTCTGAGTTACCCACGTTCTTTTATTCTGTGAAATTCCTACCCATGTCTTTCCATCTATCTATCAATCAATGTTTATGAATGTTTTGGAGAAAAATGTTCAAATTCCTATCCATTCTTGTGTGTGAGTGCGTTTGTTTTTTTGTTTTTGTTTTTGTTTTGCTGAGGTAATTGGGACTAGGTGACTTGCCCAAGGTCACATAGCTAGGAAGTGTTAAGTGTCTGAGGCCAGATTTGAACTAGGTCTTTGCTGACTTCAGGTCTGGTGCTCTACCACTTCAACACCAACTGCCCCCTATCCATTCTTTAAAAGCCCAATTTAAATGCTAATGAATTTGGTCTTTAATTAAAGTGTTTACTATGTTTCAGGCATTGAGCTTAGTACTGGAAATAACAAAGAAAAAGAAGTTCTTCCATGAAGCTTTCCCTCAATATAACAGTTCCTTTTAAATCACTGTCATGTACTTAGCATGGATTATTATATCAGACTGTAAGTTTCATGAAGACAGGAACCATATCTTATTAAATTTTCTATTTCCTTCAGTATCTGCCATAGCTCTTGACATATAGTAGGTATCTGATAAATTCTTATTGAATAAATGAAAATATAATTGATTAAAATGGATAATGCTTCCCATGTATGGGGAGTCTCAGCATCCAAAAGGAAGAGTAGAAATTACCAACAAGGAAACTAAAAGTCCAACTGAATCTCTAGACACTTCTCAGTGCTATTCCCTTACAAGCCACCTCCCTACCTCCTCTCCTGAGGGAAAGGCATGAGATGAACACGTGTTGGCTGGGCTGGGATTACTTGCATAGAACTCACCAAGGGAAAAGAAATATGCATCATTAATAATTAATATCCACTCTTCATTTTCATCCTCACAGATTGTTGGCTACCATAGGCAACACGCTATTTTACAGCAGGAAAAATATCTCAGATCAGATGCATGTCCTAAGGTGTTTGTATGTCAGTCATACAAAAGCACATGCTCCATCAGCATTCATGGAAAGGACATCCTTGACTTGATCTCATACCGCAAAGCTCCATTTCATCATGACAATTTCGGGAAGACCAGGCAGCGTTAAGGGCATTGGAACAAGTATAGAAAGTCATGGACTCTAAGAGCCAAGCATATTGACTTCCAGGAAGGAGGATACGTATTCTCTGAAAGCTATCCATTAATTCAGTTGATGGTACAGTGGGGAGCTGCAACTGGGTCCAGGAAGTACCAAGTTCAAATTAGACTTAATATACTTACTGTGTAAATTTGGGCAAGTCACTTAACTTTTTTACCTCAGTTTACTCCATTATAAAATGGGGATGATCATAATCACATTGTGATTAGCATAAACATAGTGTTGCTCATTAATTTTCAGTTATGATTCATTCTTTGTGACTCTATTTTAGGGTTTCTTTGGCAAAGATGCTAGAATGATTCACCATTCCTTTATTCAGTTTATTTTACAGATGAGTAAACTGAGGCAAACATGGCTAAGTGATCTGCCCAGGTGTCACAGCTGGTAAGCGTCTTAAGCTAGATTCGAACTCAGAAATATGAGTCTTCCTGACTTCAGGTCTAGCACTCTAGCTGCCCCTAGTAGGCATCATATAAATGCCTATTCCCTCCTTTCCCTCATTCAACAAGCATTTATTTGGCAACTACTATGTGCCAAACATTATGTTACATGCTGGGGATTTAAGGACAAAAGCAAAATGGACACTGACCTCAAAAAGTTTGAAGGAAAGCAACATATATGTATGTATACAGAGAAGTCAAAACAAAATATATTCAAAATCATTTGAGAGGGAGGGCAGTAATAACTAGGGTCATTGGGAGGATGACATAAAAAAAGGTGGTAGAGTAAATAGAGCTCTGGGAGTGGAGTCAGGAGGACCTGAGTTCAAAACTGACCTCAGACACATACTAGTTGTGTGACCCTTAACTCTGCAGGTCACTTAATCCTGCCTCAGTTTCATCATTTGTAAAATGAGCTGCAGAAGAAAATGGCAAACCGCTCCAGCATCTTTGCCAAGAAAAACCAAACAAGGTTACATAATATTGAACATCACTGAAACAACTGAAAAACACATGGAATTAAATATCACAATTCTCTATAGATACCATGGACAATGGGTATATTAATGGGAAGTGGAGGGAAATGAAAAGAAGTACTGTATTTATTTGTTGCTCCATATATATTTTCTCTCCTGTTAGAATATAAGTTCCTTGAAGGCAGGAACAGCTTTTATATTTGGAACCATTTTTATATTTTATTTGTAGCTACAATATTCACTTCCTATAGAAAACAATTAATGTTAGTTGATTGATTTATTGGTTGATTTTGAGAGAGAAGGGACTTTTATATATTGCTGCTTCCCTCAACATCTGGAAAGAATTGTCCAAATCCTGTGATTTGACTTGAATCCCAAGCTGAAATGAGTTTGAGTCCTGACTGCCATTATTTTTCTCTATGATTTTGAGCAGGCTAATCCACCTCTCTGGGATCCGGTTCCCTCTTTTTATAAATTAGTTAAGAACATGATTTATATGATCTCTAAAGTCCTTTCCAGCCCCCAACATTCTTTAATGTTTTGATTTTGTAATAATAATCGATATTTAACTGTGATAAAATGAGAGAGGGGAGTAGGGAGAAATTCATCAGAGTTGAAAGCCCATAAAAGAACAGTACAGTTGGTACCTACATATAGACATTTATGAGCTGTATCATCCTGGGAAAGTCATTTAACTGCTGTTTGCCTCAACTGTAGAAAGTGGTTAACAGAATCTACCTCAAAGGATTATTGTGAAGATCTAATGAGATATTTATAAAGTGATTAATTAGCACAGTGCCTGGAATAATGCAGAAACTCTATAAATGCTTATTTCCTTCCCCCTAAATTTAGCCAACTGCTGGTAAGTACTCCCAACTCTATCAAATATAACTGGAAGTGTTAGAGGGAGTTTCCTTCTATTAAATCCCTTTCTATAGTCTGGCACTATCCTCAGACATACTGTGCTGCAGGAAAACATTTTATCTCTATTGATCAATAGGTATACAGTAAAATAGGGTAATCCCTTTATGTAACAATAAGATTAGAGACACTCCCCTAGAAAATTCATTGCATCTTTTATTGAATAAAGCTGTTTTATTTAGGGAGATTTGTGTTTAATCTATGTGTATTCAAATCTAGGCAATAACAAACCAATCTACTATTGCTTTTTGGGTGTATGCCCCCTTATTAGGTCCCATCAATGTCTCTGACAGGGCAAGTGGTGGAAAGGGGGACAGGAGAAAGATACCATCTAATCTTGTTGATGTCCAAGGGACAGAAATAAAAGCAAAGTGGTTATGTGCATATCTCAGTATTCAATCCAATAAATATTTATTAAGCACCTATTTTTTTCAAGGAATTTACAATCTAATGCAGAGATGGGGGCAAGGGGAGAGTAGATGACAACACACAAAAGGAGTCAGGAAAGGGGAGAGGATTATTGCAGGGAGTACCTGGCACATCTTGTTCCATGCATAGAGCTGAAACCAAGTAGAGCAGCAGATGAAAAAAAAGTGGAGTGAGCTGAGAGTGGAAGAAGTTGGGCAGTAGACCCTCAATCCACCAATTAGGGGGAGAGGAAGCTGGGGGAGGTGGTGACAATCAAGGCTTGAGTTAGTAGCCTGGAGTTGAGATTACAGGTGATTGCAGAGCAGCAGGTAGGAAGTAGAGTGATGGTCAATATCAAATCATGAAGTGGGAAAAGATAGAATAAAACATACAAGAAGATCTGGGTTCAAATCTAATCTCTGATGCTAAACCAACTATCACTTTCTGCAAATCACATTTTCTCTCTAATTAGGGGAATTAAACTAGATGATCTCTAAGACACCTTTCAACTCTAAATCTTATTATCCAATGGTCCTATGGCTTAAGACAATTCAGACTATGTCTTTGTGTTTAAGGAAAATTTTCTGATGTTACCACCAACCCCAGTGGCATTTCCAGTTTCCAGGCAAGAATCCCACTTTTGAGTCAAATAATTTGTTTACCCCTCTAAGAGGGACAGATGTCCTAAACTGTAGCAATATAACCTTTTGGTGATAAAAAAAAAAACCCAAGAAACTCCTCATCTCTTCATCATAATTGATTGATGGAAATCTCCTGTAAGACATTGATTTTCTTTTTTGAACTTGCTAAGTTCTTAAAGTCCTCTTAAAATGGAGCAATCTTTAATTTATTCTTATCATTGGATCCTGATGCTCTCTGGGATGGTTTTACCCACACTGCTCTCCTGTGGAATGCTAATGCTTACTGGTGGGTATGACAATCTTGCTGAAAGAAACTAAATCTCAAACCAGATACTGGGATCCCTCTGACAATTCCCCTTGCCCCATCGCTTTCCATCAGTGAAAATGTCAAAACTTTCCCTTTTATTTTAAAGCATATTATTTTGCTTCTAAGATATCAGATGCCCTCTCCCTGATTCTTGAATTCCTGGGGAGCCAGAGTCTATAATTCACATTGACCCCACAGGACAGAATTGAAATCAATGGGTGAAAGTTACCAATAGTCAGGATTCAATCCAAAATAAGCAAAAACATTTTAATACTTAATGCTATTAAGAAGTAGAATGGCCTTTCTTGTTAGGGAGGGAGTTCCCTATCACATAAACTGGCTACCTACTTGTAGATGTAATATAGAGAATCTTGCTTCTGGTCATTGTTGAAGTAGATTATTTTTGGGGGTCCCTTCCAATTATAAGATATCATTATGCTAAATATTGATATAGGACTTCACTGTTACAGGAGGGCTACTCCTGGCAGAAATAAATATACCACTTTTATGAGTTCTCCAATCCTCTCTAAAACTCTAGAAATATAGGTCACCGATTACAGATTTAGAGATGAAAATTCCTTTATATGTCTTCTGGTTTAACTCCCTCACTTTAACAGATGAAGAAAATGGGGCCAGAAGAAATTAAGTGACTGACTCAATGCCATTCAGATAATAAGCAGCAAAGATGGGATCCTCTGATCATGACTCCAGTCTTCTTACTGTTCTATTAGCTGAGTGGGTCACATTTACTGAGTAATTATTAGAGTAAAATTTGAATAATTTTATGATATGATTAAAGTGCTGACCAGGAGCTTAGGAACCATTAAGTCCTGATGCTCCATTTTGCAGATGAGGAAAATAAGACATATCAATCAGCATCTTGAAGCTAATAGAGTGGGATTTGAATCTAGGTCCTTCTCTATTCCAGCCATGTCTATCCACTGTGTCATGTATGATAACATATTTCTTTTGGTCTTTTACCTTACACCTGTGATCACACTGTATTCCCTCAACATTCCAGTGAAGTAGAGATGGGCAAGAACTACATGATCTTCATTTTATCAATGGGTTTGAAGAATATAAAAAAATAAACAATTAGCTACAGGTCACACAGTGCATGAAAAATTTGAGATTAGTGCTTAGTTCTTTAGACTTTCAGCTCGATATTACATCCAAAATTTCAAGCAGTATGTTAGAAGAGATGATAATGTTACATAAAATGCAATGTCTTCTAGCTAATACAAAAGGAAAATGGTAGACATGGGCTCTTCATTTTCAATCCCAGCAACTGCTCTTTTTAAGGTACATCTCCCAAGAGATAATACACACATCTTCCCATTTGGCTTCATGTGATAGGATATGCCAATCAATGACATTTTTGTTCTTATTTTCTTATCACATGGACTACAGCTAGCTCTACATGGCACTGAAATAGGCCCATAAAAATGAATTCAATCACTTCACCCATTATTTGATCTGTATGATAACACAGGCAAATTTTACTGATTTTTTCCCCTGATACTGTTTACCAAAAGCCAAACTAACCAGCCAACAGGTAAACCATCAAGTACACTCAATATTTGCCATCACAGAAACAGAGTATTTTTTATTTGAATGCAACTTTAAAAAAATCCTTCAATTTCAAGGTTATGTGTATACACAGTTTTAAATGAAAGAATTGACCAGCTGGTTCCTAACCCCTTCTAATCTAGCCACATCCCTGAAGTTCATTAATCATAAATTACTTCATTTTTTTTTCACTGCAACACATTTTCTGGATAAGAGAAAAATCTGTAGAAAGTATTCATTCCAAAGAAGGTATTTTGAGATTTATGTGTAATGAAGCTGGAGATTCTCTGATTTGGGAGTTAGATGTCCTAAGTTTGAGTCTACTTTTTAATTGTGTGACCTCAAGTGAAGTGCTTAACCTATCTAAGACTCAGTTGTTTCATCTGTAAAAACAAAATAAAATAAATGTATTAAGAGGCATTATGACACAATGGAAGGAGGGTCAGCCTTAAAGTCAGGAAAATCTTAGATTAAGCCTTTCCTCAGCCTCTACTAACTGTTAGTAATTAGGAAAACCTTTTGCAAATTGTAAAGTATCATATAAATGTGTGGAATTTTCCAAAAGAAAAACTACATGAATTCTATGATTCAGTATCATAGAACTAAAAAATACAGTTAAAGATATATAAATCTAATCCATCAACCTGCATGCGTGTGTGTGTGTGTGTGTGTGTGTGTGTGTGTGTGTGTGTTCCCTCTTGGAAACAAAATAAATTGTTTGTTATATATCCAGGTTAAGGTTTGCTTCCTTTCTCCCAGGTCACTGAATTGTTCTTTTTATCAGGTGTTCACCAACAGGTCAATAGATCATAATTACTAGGAAGTATATTATAATACATATCCCAGTTGATCACAGCATCATGCTTCCATCTAATTCCCCTAGTTTAGGTTCAACAACTAAAATTCTGGTAAGCTATGGCTTACCAGAAGTAATTAGAAAACAGGCATCCTTTCTAGTAGAATTCCCTGGTCAGAACTTCCTTCTGCTAAGTTTCATATCACTGGTGACCCCTTTCTCACCCTATTGAAGTTAAGAACAAGTTAATCCTCTAATGAAAAATATTGTGGTACCCAGTCTATAGAATTCTATGAGTAGGAAGAGACCACATCAAAATATCAATGGTAAAAATAAAAAATGTTGCTCTAAGCCTGCAACAAATATTGGTGAATTTTTGATGATTTTGTATGTTACAGGATTGTTTGGCTTTTAAAATCATTCAGCTATGTAATATTAAACTGAAGGTTTACTGGCTCTGAAAATATCCTTGTATTTCCGGGAGTGCTGCCAGTCCTGAGCACTAGTTATTCTCTCATACACTATTTTTCACTTATAAATAAGGCACATTTCTTTCCATTGCTCCCACCCACTAAGACTATTGGTCCAATTAGGCAAGCCATCATCCTTTTCCAAAATGCAAAATCACAATCTCTATGACCTTTGTCCAATGGAAAAATATGATTTCTTGTTCCTTTCAGGCCTTTCACCCAAAATCCTGAAAATATATTGGGGCATTTGGTTCCCAGCCTTCTTTTCCTGCTTGATGAAGGCTAGCAGTAACAATTTTTTTTTAATCCAATAAATGTCTAGACTTTTATAGCTCGTAGTAGCCTATTATACACACTCTTTCCCAAATGGGTCATTGACTTTAGGAAGTGTTTTGAACCTTAGAGTTGGAACTTTACCATTCTGCAGTAGCAGAAGTAGAAACATATACTTCTTTAAGATTTACAAAGAACTTTGTTATTATTATTCTTTAAAGAAAATACTTTTCCCATCAGTCCAGAGAATGACCTTAGCATCATTTCCTTCCCATCTTGTGGATTTAAGAAATTTAGATCTTAAGATTGTCCAAATCATTGCAAAGTCACTGAGCAAAAAGAGTTGGTGAGATAAACTGGATTCCTACCCAACTGCTTATCTTGATGCCCCATCATTGAAATAAGATTGAATTCTCTTGTTTGAGAGATGTACAAGGATTCCACTATTTGGAAAGAAATCAAAGGAGTCTCTATGAAGGGATCATAGAATGACAGAGCTGGAGTTAACCTTAGAAATCATTTAGTTCAAACGCTCATTTCACAAGATAGAAAGATTGAGGCTTAGAAAGAAGAAATGCTTTGTTTAGGATCACCCAAAAAGCGAGTAACAAAGCAGCACTAAAAGTCAGGGGGCCTAACCCTTAAATCCAGAGAATGGCTTTAGCATCATTTTCTCCCTGATTTGTGGATTTAAGAAATTTAGATAATGAGATTCCTGAAATCATTGCAGAATCACCAACCAAAAAGAGCTGGCAAAATAAATTGGATTCCTACCCAATTGCTTTTTGCTACACTTCCAGTGGCTAGAAATTCTCATCAGTAGCAGGACATCTATAGATATGTAGCACAGCATCATGACAAGACTGCTAAATTAGAAGCTCTTGGTTCATGCGTTTAGATGTGTGACTGTAGAAAAGTTGCTTTATCTCCCTGAGGTCATTTCTTCATCTGTAAAATGGGGAGATTTGCATTACCCTCTCACAGGGTTGTTCGGGGATCAAATGAGTTCATGGGCAGAAAGAGACTGGAAAATCTTGCCATGGTGCATCAATGTAAGCTGGTTGTTTTGCTTTCTATTTTTCTCCCCCTTTCCAGGTATGTTATTTACATTGAACGTAATGTGGAACTCATAACCCAGAAATTAAAGGTCTAATGCTCCCTTGACTGATTTTGGAGGGTGATCTGTTCACCTATATTCTTCTAGTGATGGTCTGCGGCTGCAGATCCATTATGACCACAATTTAGGGTCAAAATGGGAGACAATTATAGTGGGCATAAGTGGGCTGTAGCACACCACCAACAAACAATGTGATGTAATGGAAGAGATAATGTGATACAGTGGATAGAGTTGGGAAGGTGGGAAAACCTGAGTTCAAATCCCACTTTGGATAATTTGATCTTGAGTGGATCACTTAACCTTTAGGTACTCAGACAATTCTCTGAGAGATTCTAAGTGGCAGAGAAGGTGTGACTGAATGGGCAGAGAAAATTTCTCACCTAGAGCCTCTATACTGATGAAAATACTCCAGAAGAGTGAGGGGAAAAGCAAGGAATAAGATGTCAGAAAAATGCATGGTGGACTGGAAAAGAAGGACTAAGCAAGGAACATCTTCTGCATGATAATGGTACCCAGATAATGTTAAGAACCCCAGAGGAAAGCCCACAGCCCATTGAATGGACCTTATATAGAGACACAGATGGATTCCTATGTGCCACATTGGAGGGATATGTACATCAGTGAAGTCACAGATTCACAGCATTCTATTGACAGAGCTGGCCCCAGACAAAAATATGTGGAATATATATATATATATGTATATATATATATATATATCATTGCATGAACTTAAATGTAGTCTGCATTCTCAGCTCCCACCCTCTCAAGAACTGAGTATTTTCATGATAGATTCCGAGTAGTTCCAAATACACTTTCCCCACGGTACATCATCCAGAGCTGCTCCTTATTCCAACCACCACCTCTCTGCCTCTCTTTCTGTTATCTTTCCATCTCTTTTTCTCTGTTTCTATCCCTCTCTGTATCTCTTGTACATACATACACACACACACCCCTTTTACAAAATCCTAACTGTGATAAAATATAACCACTTCTAGAAAGTCTTTCTTGATTCTCCATCCCTCCCCACAATTTACTAATTAATTTAACAAAAATGTATTGAGCTTCCATTACACATAAAGCCCCATGCTATACTCGTAATTGCTCTTTCTTCTAGCTCCCCATTGTTTTCTGTTCATACCACACTTAATTTTCACACCCTACCTTATCTTATGTTTAATTTTATACTTTACTTATGGTCTCTGTGAGACTTCAAGGAATAGTCATGTCTTATCATGTGTGGATATGTTCTGTATCAATCACAGAGCTTTGCAAACAGGATGTACTTAAGAAATAGATAAACATATTACTTAGTAAGAGATCAACCAATAGGAAAAAAAACCTAAGATGGTTTTTCAGGTGATCCACCATATGGATACCGCAACTCCCCCAAAGGCAAAGGTAGCTCTCTCACAAGAGCCTGATATACAAATTATGCTCTCCTTGGCCTCCCCAAGATATGAGCATTAACTCCTGCCAGGGCTTGGAAGGCTGTTTCCACTTGTGACACCAGTGATAACTATATATTTGCGAAAATATGTGACCACGTCCAGAAATAATAGCCAAGGGGGAACTTGGCTAAGAAGAGGATGTCTTCGTATGTCAAAAATCCTTTCTCCATAATCCAAATCACATAGCATAAACGTGACTTGCCTCTAGAGAGCTGAACTCTTCACTCAGGAGAGGCCTCTGAGGGAGTCAGGGAAAAATAATTTCCAAGTTGTCTAACTGTCAGGGGTCACAAAAGTGTTTTCCCAAAAATAAACAGGGGGAGCTCTTTCCCAAGGATTTGATAGTTCTGGGCTCACACTGCCTTCTGCCTTTTATATTGGGATTTCAACCAACCGCTCTACATAGCACTTGTGTAGCTATAGATAAATATCATATTCAGCCATTTAAGGGAAGATAGTGTGGTTTAATGGCTAAAAGGCCAGAGTTCAAATCCCATGTCTGAGAAATAATAGCTGTATGAGCAATTGTAAATTGTATAAACTCTCAGGACTACAGACAAGTCTCTTACTATCTGAGGGACAAAAGAATTGCCAGATGGCAGCTGGGGAAGGGTAAAGTAAGGGAGAATGAGTTTCCATACTGAGTGTTCTCCCCATGGCACAAAGTCACAGCTCTGGGCAAAAATAATAATAATAATCCATATATGGTTGCACTTAACCAAGCTGTCAGTCATTAGCTATCATTATCAAATGAGATAATGTATGTAAAGTGCTTTGCAAGTTATGAAGTACTATATAAATTATAGCTATTGTTAATAATAAATATGATATGTGTATGAAACACTAAAGAAGGTACTCTATTGCTGAAACTGGCTGTATTGGAGATACTTAATAGTGAAGGACAAAGATCGGTGGGCTTAGAATCATCTCTGCCATTTACCAGCTCTAAGATTGGGGGCAAAGCCAGTTAGCCTCTGTAAGCCTCAGTTGGCAGCTAAGTGGTACAGTGAATGGAGGACCAGTCTAAAGTCAGGAAGACATCTTTTTGTGTGTGTTCAAATCTGGCCTCAGATGCTTACCACTGTCCACACTACTATCATTCTAGACTACCTCCCAGGCAATTCAGAAATTGGCAACCAAATCCTTCAGGTGTTCCCTGTATCATATGGTCACTTGGTTGGGCACAGCAAGACCCTCAGCTTTGAAAATTTCACCATAGACACCCATGCCCTATGTTTCCAAAGCAAATATCCCCAAGTCCCACACTTAGACCATCTGTTTCACATTTTGAGGGAGAGTCCCACACACCAGTGTGTTAAGAAAGTCTGAGCCGAAGGGGGGCCGGAGAAGGGAGGAGAGGAAAAGAAAGAGAAATAACAACACAAAAACATCTTCCTAAAAGCAAAAACTACCAATCCACCTCATTTCCCTGATGCTTTGGCTGGAGTTATTGGTTGCAGCTTAGCCAGCTAAGTAAGTCCTGGTCATTCTCACAGTCTCTCTGAAATAGATACTACACCATCTATCACAGTCTCTGAACCAAAAGCCCTAACAAGAAGATGGCAGAAATTTTGTGTTTAGTTTAAGAAAAACCAATCCCCATCATGTTATTTATGTCTAAAAATTTTTATGTCAAGAGTCACAATCCTTGAGAGTTTGAGGAAATGAGGTATTGGAGAATGGGATTTTAGGTGTGTATGTAAGGTAGGAAGAGTGGAAATAAAATAAAAATAATAGAAAAATCGGTTTTTTAGGGTTCTCAGAAATTGTGGGCGAGGGAAGGCAACCCAGTTGCTCTGTAGTCTTTTTATAATTGTCCTTCACAGGGTAAGATGCCATAGGGAATGCCTTTCAGACATTTTTTTGTTAGGCAGGTCTCTGTTGTGTTAAGGTTCATTAATCTGCCTGCCAGTGGGCCTCTGTGAAAAGAGGAAATTGTTTCACACTTGCTGAAAGACAAGGCTTATAAGAGTCCAGAGGCGGGGAAGGGAAAGGGGAGGGAGAGAAAAAGCAGATTAGAGGGCAACATTAGCTGTGGATAGATGGGTTCGGGGCAGCTATGTCACCCTTAGGAGTTGCAGGGCCAGCAAGGGACAATTGTGTCCCCAGGACAACTTTGGAAAACATGTTTCTAAATCATTAATTAGCCCAATCATGGAGATGGTTGCACTTGGTTTGGGATGAGAACTTGGGACTGAAACAATCACGGCCTGTTTCCTGACAGAGAGGACAAATGGAGGAAGTGGGAGTGGGGGGAGGAGGTGGGGTACCCATTACCATAAAGCAAGGGGCTTAAAGCAAAGAAGAAATATCAACTATAAATTGTCGCCATTAATTTTTTAAAGAGATTCTTTAAAGATAAGAAAAAATACTTAATAGTCAAAAAATCAAAGTTGAAAACTTTTTTTTAATTAAAGCTATTTATTTGCAAAACATATGCATGGGTAATTTTTCATCATTGACCCTTGCAAAGCTTTCTGTTACAATTTTTTCCTTCCTTCCCCCCACCCCCTTCCCTAGATGGCAGGAAGTCCAATACATGTTAATTATGTTAAAATACTTGACAAATCGAATATGTGTATACATATTTATAGTTAAATCAGATCTACAAGAAAAAAAAATCTGAGAAGGAAAACAATGCAAACAAACATCAATAGAGAGTGTGAAAATGCTATGTTGTGGTCCACACTCAGAACCCACAGGCCTCTCCCTGGGTGTATATAGCATTCTTTATCACTGAACAACTGGAACTGGTTTGAAACATGTCATTGCTGCAGAGAGCCATATCCATCATAATTGATCATCAAATAGTCTTGTTGTTGCTGTGTATAACGATCTCCTGGTTCTGCTCATTTCACTCAGCATCAGTTCATGCAAGTCTCTCCAGACCTCTCTGAAATCATCTTGCTGGTTATTTCTTATAGAACAATAATATTCCATAACATTCATATACCATAATTTATTCTGCCATTCTCCAATTGATGGGCATCCATTCATTTTCCAGTTTCTAGCCACTACAGAGAGGGCTGCCACAAACATTCTTGCACATGAGGGGCCCTTTCCCTCCTTTAAGATCTCTTTGGGATATAAGCCCAGTAGAAACACTGCTGGATCAAAGAGTATGCACAGCCCGATAGCTTTTTGAGCATAGTTCCAAATTGTTCTCCAGAATGGTTGGATCTGTTCACAGTTCCACCAACAATGTATCAGTGTCCCAGTTCTCCCACATCCTCTCCAACATTCATCATTATCTTTTCCTGTCATTTTAGCCAATATGACAGGTGTGTAGTGGTACCTCAGAGTTGTATTAATTTACATTTCTCTGATTAATAGTGATTTGGAGCACCTTTTCATATGACTAGAAATAGTTTTAATTTTATCATCTGAAAATTGTTCATATACTTTGACCATTTATCGATTGGAGAGGGTCTTGAATTCTTATAAATATGAGACAATTCTCTATATATTTTAGAAATAAGGCCTTTATCAGAACCCTTAAATGTAAAGATGATTTCTCAATTTATTGCTTCCCTCCTAATCTTGTCTGCATTAGTTTTGTCTGTACAAAAACTTTTTAACTTAATATAGTCAAAATTATCTATCTGGTGTTCAATTAAGAGTTCCATTTCTTCTTTGGGCACAAATTCATTCCTTCTCCACAGGTCTGAGACGTAAACTATCTTATGTTCCTCTAATTTGCTTATAATATCACTCTTTATATCTAGATCATGAATCTATTTAGATCTTATCTTGGTATGTGGTGTTAGGTGTGGGTCAAGCCCTAATTTCTTCCATACTAGTTTCCAATTTTCCCCGCAGTTTTTGTCAAATAGTGAGTACTTATCTCAGAAGCTGGGGTCTTTGGGTTTGTCAAACACTAGATTGCTATAGTTATTGCCTGGTTTGTCCTGTGATCCTATCCTATTCCACTAATCATCTACTCTATTTCTTAGCCAGTACCAAATGGTTTTGATGACCACTGCTTTATAATATAGTTTTAGATCTGGTACAGCAAGGCCACCTTCATCAGCCTTTTTTTTTTCCCATTAATTCCCTTGAAATTCTGGACCTTTTGTTCTTCCAGATGAACTTTGCTATTATTTTTTTCTAGATCCGTAAAATAATTTCTTGGAAGTTTGATTGGTATGGCACTAAATAAGTAGATTAGTTTGGGTAGTATTGTCATTTTTATTATATTCGCTTGGCCTACCCATGAGCACTTGATGTTTTTCCAATTGACTAGGTCTGACTTTATTTGTGTGGAAAGTGTTTTGTACTTTAGTTCATATAGTTCATGACTGTTCCTTGGCAGATAGATTCCCAAATATTTTATACTATCAACAGTTATTTTGAATGGAATTTATTTTTGTATCTCTTGCTGCTGAACTTTGTTGGTAATATATAAAAATGCTGATGATTTATGTGGATTTATTTTGTATCCTGAAACTTTGCTAAAGTTGTGAATTGTTTCTACTAGTTTTTTAGTTGAGTCTCTAGGGTTCTCTAAGTATACCATCATATCATCTGCAAAGAGTGATAATTTGGTTTCCTCATTACCTACTCTAATTCCTTTAATCTCTTTTTCTTCTCTTACTGCCAAAGCTAACATTTCTAATATAATGTTAAATAGTAATGGTGACAGTGGGCAGCCTTGTTTCACTCCTGATCTTATTGGGAATGGTTCTCGTTTGTCCCCATTATATGTGATGCTTAATGATGGTTTTAAATAGATGCTACTGATCATTTTAAGGAAAAGGTTATTTATTCCTATACTCTATAATGTTTTTAATAGAAATGGGTGTTGGATTTTATCAAATGCTTTTTCTGCATCTATTGAGATAATCATATGATTTTTGTTTAGTTTGGTTACTAATATAATTGATTATGCTGATAGTTTTCCTAATATTGAACCAGCCCTGCATTCCTGGTATAAATCCTACTTAGTCATAGTGCATTATCCTGGGGGTGACTTTCTGTAGTCTTATTGCTAATATCTTATTTAAGATTTCTGCATCAGGGGCAGCTAAGTGGCGCAGTGGATAGAGCACCAGCCCTGAAGTCAGCAGGACCTGGGTTCAAATCTGGTCTCAGACACTTAACATTCCCTAGCTGTGTGACCCTGGGCAAGTCACTTAACCTCAATTGCCTCAGCAAAAAGCAAAAAAAAAAAAAAAAAAAAAGATTTTTGCATCAATATTCATTAGGGAAATTGGTCTATAGTTTTCTTTCTCTGTTTTCACCCTACCTGGTTTAGCTATCAGCATGATATCGGTCTCATAGAAGGAATTTGGTAGTATACCTTCTGTCCCTATTTTCTCAAATAGTTTGTATAGTATTGGAATTGATTGTTCTTTAAATGTTTGGTAGAATTCACATGTAAATCCATCTGGCCCTGGAGATTTTTTCTTAGGGAGTTGATTAATAGCTTGTTCTATTTCTTTTTCTAAAATGGAGCTATTTAAATAATCTGTTTTCTCTTCTGTTAACCTAGGCAATCTATATTCTTGTAGATTTTCCTCCATTTCATTTAGATTATCAAATTTCTCTATCCTGTGGTTTTAAGTGTTCCCTTAAAAGATGTGAATGAGAATTTTAAACTATAAATAAAAATCAAATAGATTATCAAATTTATTAGCATAAAGTTGGGCAAAGTAACTCTTGATTATTGCTCTAATTTCCTCTTCATTGGTGGAAAGTTCTCCCTTTTCATTTTTGTGACTAACAATTTGATTTTCCTCTTTCTTTTTTCTAATTAAATTAACTAAAGGTTAATTTATTTTGTTGGCTTTTTTCATAAAACCAACTCTTATTTTTATTTATTAATTCAATAGTTTTCTTATTTTCAATTTTATTAATCTCCCCTTTTATTTCCACAATTTCCAATTTGGTATTTAATTGAGGGCTTTTAATTTGTTCTTTTTCTAGCTTTTTAAAATTGTAAGCCCAATTCATTGATCTTCTCTTTCTCTATTTTATGCAAGTAAGCATCTAGAGATATAAAATTACCCCTTCTAACTGCTTTGGCCATATCCCACAAATTTTGGTATGCTGTTTCATTATTGTTATTCTCCTGGATGAAATTATTGATTGTGTCTATGATTTACTCTTTCACCCATTCATTCTTTAGGACTAGATTATTTAATTTCCAATTAACTTTTGGTCTATTTTCTCCTTATATTGCATGTGATTTTTATTGCATCATGGTCTGAAAAAAAATACATTTACTATTTCTGCCTTTCTGCATTTGATTTTGAGGGTTTTATGCCCTAATACATGGTCAATTTTTGTATAAGTTCCATGAACTACTGAGAAAAAAGTAAAATCCCTTCAGTCTCCATTCAATTTTCTCCAAAGATCTATTATACCTAAATTTTCTAACATTTTGTTTACCTCCCTAACTTCTTTCTTATTTATTTTGTGGTTTGATTTATCTAATTCTGAGAGAGCAAGGTTGAGATCTCCCACTAGTATAATTTTGCTGTCTATTTCTTCTTGCATCTCTGTTAGTTTCTCCTCTAGGAATCTGGATGCTATACTACTTGGTACATATATGTTTAGTATTGATATCGCTTCATTATCTATGGTACCCTTTAGTAAAATATAGTTTCCTTCCTTATCTCTTTTAATTAGTTCTATTTTTGCTTTTACTTGATCTGAGATTAGGATTGCTACCCCTGCTTTTTTTTTTTTTTTTTTTGTTCACCTGAAGTATAATAGATTCTGCTCCAGCCCTTTACCTACACTCTGTATATATCTCTATGCTTTAGATGTGTTTCTTGTAAACAACATATTGTTGGATTCTGGCTTTTAATCCAGTCTGCTATCCACTTCCATTTTATAAGAGAGTTCATCCCATTCATATTAACAGTTAAAATAACTAATTCTGTATTTCCTGCCATCTTATTTTCCCAAAGTTATATTTTTCTCTTTCCTTTCCCCTTCCGCCCTCCCCAGTATTTTGTTTTTGATGACCACCTCCCTCAAACAGTTCTCCCCCCTTTAGAGCCCCTCCCCCTTTTTTAACCTTTCCCCTAATTCTTCTATTTTCCCTTCTATTAGTCTCTCCCTTTCTTTTCCTCCTTTCCCTCCCACTTCCCTATAAGGAGAGACAAGTTCCTCTGTGAAACCGAATGTGTCTGATATACTCTTTTAGAACCCAATCTGATGAGAGTAAGATTCACACAATGCTCATCCCCCTCCCTTCTTTCCCTCAATTATATTAGATTTTCTTTGCCTTTTCATGAGATTTTACCTTATTTTCACCTCCTTTTTTAACCACATTTTACCTCCTTTTCCTTCTTTTTCCAGTATGATACCCCTTCCACCTCTAGTTTCTTTTTTCATATTATCAAATTAAAATCAAATTATACCCCCATTCTTTAAGTATACCCATAGTAGGAATATAGTTCTCAAGAGTTCTTTCCTTTTTAGCTTTTTATGCTTCTCTTGAGTTCTGTTTGGAGGTCAAATTTTTTGTTCAGATCTGGTCTTTTTATTAGAAATAGGTAAAATTCACTTATATCATTAAATATCCATCTTCTTCCCTGGAAGATAATGCTATTCTAGCTGGATAGCTTATTCTTGGCTGTAATCCAAGTTCCTTTGCCTTTTGGAATATCTGGTTCCAGGCCCTTTGATCCCTTAATGTGGAAGCTGACAGATCTTGGGTGATTCTAATTACATTTCCTCGATATTTGAATTGTTTCTTTCTAGCTACTTGCAATATCTTTTCCTTGGTGCAATAGTCCTGAAATTTAGCCATGATATTCCTTGGGGATTTAATTTTAGGGTCTCTTTCAGGAGGTGTTTGGTGAATTCTTTCGATGGCGATTTTACCTTCTGATTCTGAAACATCAGGGCAGTTTTCTTTCATGATTTCCTAAAAGATAGTGTCTAGATTCTTTTTTTCATCATGGCTTTCAGGAAGTACAATAATCCTTAGATTGTCTCTCCTAGATCTATTTCCCAGGTCAGTTGTTTTTCTTATTTTCTTCTATTTTTTTGTTTTTGATTCTTGAAGTCTTATTGAGTCATTCATTTCCATTTGATAAATTCTAATTTTTAATGTATTATTTTCTTCAGTTAACTTTTTTTAGCTCCTTTCCTAATTGGCCAATTGAATTTTTTTGTTCATTGCAGTGTTTTTCCATTTCACCAATTTTGTTTTTCTGTAAATCGGTGTCTTTTTCATATCTCTTCTGTAGGGCCTTATATCCTTCTTGCAATGATCTCAATTCATTTCCCCATTTTTCTTCTAACTCTCTTTTGAGATTCTTTATGCAATCTTCCAGGAAAGCCTTGTGAAATGGGGACCAGCTCATGTCTCCCTTTGTGGCTTCCTCTGGAGTTGCTTTATGAACCTCAGGATCTGAGGTCTGTTCTCAATCTCCATAAAAACTGCCTATGGTGAAAGTTCTTTTCTGTTTTTTATTCATTTTTTTAAAGCTTGAGGTCTGTTTAAAGCAGAGACATGACAGATGCTTTAATTTGCCCTGGGGCAGTTTGGCTGATTGACTTCTGGTGCTTGGCTATCAGGAGTAGGTCCAGGATTCTCAGTGGTTTACAATCTACCTTTTACAAAAGGCAGATCTGCCAAAGCACCTGCCCGCAACCAGAGCAGAATGGCCCAAGAGTCTCTCAGGGACTTCCCAGGTGCTTAGAATCTGCCACGCTCTGTCCCAGCCCTGGCTTCCTGTCCTGTCTGCATGCTGCCGCCTGAGCTCGGCAAACGCCCCAACCCCTTGCCCATCTGAAACAGATCTGCTCCGAAGCTCTTCCAAGGTAACTTGCTGGAAATGTATTGTACTCCAAGTATTTGGGGGAGCTTTGACTCCAAAACCAGTTTAGGGGCTTCATCTGCTATCGGGTTGAGAGAAGGTCACAGAGAATCGTGTCTTCACTCCGCTGTCTTGGCTCTACCCCCACCTACTTGTCAAAGTTGAATACTTTTTTCAGGTCAATTATTGTAATAATTTCCCATTCTTATTGACTATGTATTCAACAGAGTTCATATAGAAATTGTACTGGGACGTCACCAATCTATTATTATTATTTTATGTTTAATATTCAAAGGACTATTATTTGAGTAGATAAAATGATGCATACTTTCTATAACTGAAGGAAAGTCTTGAGATTTGGGCTCAACTTCTGTAGACTTACTGAAAGCATCTTTGGGGCAGCTCCCGTGCCAGAGAGAATGATGCAGATTATACATACTTCTCCCTGCTCCCATATGGTTCTGATTTTTTCTAGTTCTGATTTTCTCTATATTTTGAATACCACTTCTTTCTACTTAGTTTGGAGGGAGCATAATGGGGAGAGTGTCAGGCCTGGTGCAAAGAAGAACTGAGTTCAAATAACAGCCTCAGATACTTGCTAGCTGTGTGAACTTTAGTCACTTAACTGTTTGCCTCAGTTTCCTCATTTATAAAATAAAGATAATAATAGTACCTACCTCCCAGGAGTATTGTGAAGATCAAATGAGATAATAATTATAAAGCATTTAGCACAGTACATAGTAAATACTATATAAATTTTAGTTAATATCATCATCATTTGCCAAAATTTATTAAAAACTTTTCCCTAAATTTTTCATTCTGTTTATTCTCTTCAGGAATCCATTTAAAGTCAACATGAGCAATTATGATTCTTATCTATTTTATGACTTGAAAATGAGAATTATACAATATTGTATAGTAACATAGTATAATAATATTACTATAAAAATTTTAGTTAGTATCATCATTTGCCAAAATTTTTAAAAACTTTTCCCTAAATTTTTCATTCTGCTTATTCTCTTCAGGAATCCATTTAAAGTCAACATGAGTAATTATGATTCTTATCTATTTATGACTTGAAAATGAAAATTATACAATATTGTTGTATAGTAACATAGTATAATAATATTGTTACTATAAAAAATTATAGAGAACAAGATATCCCTAACTCTACCAACTAGAATTATGTAATATCAGAGTCATATATACCAGAGTATAATCTCCTTTCTTTTTAAAGATGAAGCATTGGAAGCTACAGAGTGGTTCATGAATCCCCTAAGATCACACAGCTGACTGGTAAACAGCAGAACAGGAACTAGAACTCAAGTCTTCTCACTTCAAGCACTCTTTCCACTATAATTACCACGATACTGGGCCAGATTCTTTAGTTTCTCTTCATTTCCAATTTCCTCATCTGTAAAATTGTTATAAAACTAATGCTGTGCAATTCACCCAATTTTTCTTAAAAATACTTTCCTGATACAACTACTATTGGTGTCTTCATTTTTTACCTATAATTTCACAAAAAAAAAAAAAAACAGTATAAATTTCCAGAGAAAAGTTTGCCCAGATTTTTTCATCAGGAGACACTTATTAGCTCTTGGTAGAATGACTTCAAGAATGAGTTCCTCTGAGATTGTTAGAGGTCTGGGTGATGGAATTCTTATAGCAAAGAGGATGCAAATAAGTCCTAAAGATGCTTATTATAAAGTATATAGCCATCTTTGATGATGATACACCTTTCTCAAAGAAATAGGCCCATACATATTCAGAGGAAAGAACAAAGTGAAGAACCAAACGAGATGAGTTCCCACCATATTAATGTTGAGATCAGGATATGTGCTTTCATAATTCCATTTCTCTGTCTATATCTTCACTATGCTTTTAATATTCCTCTAAATCCTGTTCTTTCCTCTTCTTTTTTGCTACCATGCAAGAAAAGTTGATTGAATTAAGGAGAAAGAATTTCCCCAATTCTGAACTTGTATCATAGTTATAGTCTATATCACACATTTGTGCTCTAAATCATATAAGATCTAGTATTGTTCTTTTTGCTCCATGATTGCTTATTTTCCCAATTCAACAGTAAACTCCTTAAGAGTAGGGATCACCAGGTTGGTCTCCTTATATATCCTCCACAATGACCTTGCATGCTGCAGGACAAATAGATGACTAGAACAGACCTAAACTAAATGGTATATTACTGAAATTACAATTACATTGAAGTATTGAAGTATGGATTCCCAATGGTCAAGAAATTCTTTTTCAGATACAGATTGGACTAGATGGTTGATAATGTTTCTTCTATCTATGAAATTCTACATATATATATGCATATATATGTATATATGTGTGTGTGTGTGTGTGCGTAGCTTTAGTTAAGGAAGACAAGTAGAATATCATCATGATGCTCAACCAATTTTCATAATTAAAACCATCTTTGATCCTTCAAAAAATACAAAGAAAAGCCCCATTTAGTTCACACTGTGTTAATCTGGAATTTGTGACAACTCCAAAGGGATGATAGAAACTCAGACTAGCTTAATAAATCCATTCTTCATAAATTGTGCAGAAATCTAATGTAAATAAGATTGAAAAGGAAGAATGCTTTAAAAATTCATGGATCCAGTTATCTTCAAGCAGCCTAAAGCATTTTAGAATTGCCAGTCTATGCAATCAGTTGATGTGCTAATTATAATTCATTTTTACCTATTCATTAAAGCAGGTCTCCCAAGACCCTACTTTAATGCCTTTAATGTCATTGCCTCTACTGGGTTGTCTAATTCACTTTGAGTCAATAAATGTACTTGAAATAATTAGAAATATATTGTTATGTGTATTCTATTGCTTGAACTATTTACTAATTGATTATTCACTTTTATGTCATTTTTAATAAGCATCCTACTTTAAAAGTTTCTCATAGAGTTTTGCATTTAGCTATGTAGACAAACCAGCTAATCTCCCTGAGCCTTGATTTCCTCATCTGTAAAGTCAGGATATTACTACTTTTGTTACCTACCTCACAGGTGTGTTGTGAGGATAAAATGTCTGTGAAAGGGCTTAGTAACTTTAAAAAGCTATATAAATGTGAGCTTTTATTATTATTCCATCTGGGTTTATTCTTTTTTTCCCTATAAAATTGTAAGCTTCTAACTAAATGAGAGAGATCATGTTTACTTTTTATCTCCCTATGGTATTGAGGAGCACACCAAACTCCTTAAACTCATGGGCTTTTTTCCCACTAGTAAGTCTACTTTTGGAGTTTTCATCCACCATTGTCTTGTTTATGAGAGTTCCACAAGCTCCAGGGTTACCATTTAGGGTAGTTACTCCATCTTCCCCACTCTCCCCTTTCCCCGAAAATATACAGTCACAGTTTGACAAGTGTGCCAGCTTCTTAGATATTTGAAGGGGATTTACTGTGAAACAATATAAGCAAATATACAAAAGAGAGGAAGAGATTTAAATACATTAAATATGAAAATGTTAAATAGTTCATAATTTATACAAGCTCTTAATGTTTAATAACAATAGTTGACCCAAAAAAAGACTTTGTGCAATTTTAGGCTATTAAAACTTAAAGTTATTAAAACTAATAAAATTTAAAACACAAGGAAGACTATTGGGGACATTGTACATTGTTTTAAGGTTTACAAAGACATTTACATAATATTATTCTGGGTGATCCTCACTATTTTTTAATGTAGATAATTCAAGAATTGCTATCCCTACTATACAGATGATGAGACCAAGACTCAGAGAGAGAAGTGACCCACTCCAAATCATACATTGCTCATAAGTGGATGAGAAAGATCTAACAATCCAAGGTCAGTTTTCTTTCCCTGACACTATGCTTCCTTGTTTTCATCCAGCTACAATAAATCTGCCACTGACTTTGCTGCCCTCTATGTATTCCTCTTCTCATTCTGGGGCTTGATATTGTCAACTTGAATTCCATAGGTTAACATTGGCCAACAAGAGCTGCCCCTCAAAGTTCTCTAGATGATAACTTCACCTCCATCACCATTGCTATAATTATAATGATTTCAATCTTGGTAGGAATTTGGATTCTACTATATCCCAAAAGGGGTTGTCAGCTCTCCTTTATCTATTCATTCCAAAAACAAAATAAAATGCCTGCCTTCAAGAAGCTTACATGGTACACAACGGAGAAAATATCTCTCACATCCTGGCAATGGTCTATAAGTGTATATATCTACGGTTTCAGCATATCATCAGGAAATTGACTCACCTAAATTAGGCTAAGTCATTAGGGCTCTTCATAACCATTTTAAACTCTCAAATTTTTCAGGTCTAATAATATTACAAGCTAAATAATAGTTAATAAGAAAATCCAAACCAATAATTATTAAATTCTTACAATATGCACTTACTATGTACACTGTTTTATCACTGGAGATAAAAACAAAAATAAAAACAGGTTCTACTCTCAAAGATCTTACATACTACTAGAACATTTTGTTCTCCATAAAATACACATCTAATATAGTATTCCACATTGTAAACACATTGAAGAATGGGGAAGTACCTTTGACAATTGTGAAGAGAAGAAATTTTTATGACCAAATAAAAGATAAAGAGAGTCAAAAAAATTTAAAAAGAGCAGTGTTATTATGTAAAATTATTTTTGCACATAGAAAACCAATAAATATTTAAAAGAGAAACAAGTACTTTGAGAGGGGAAAATCTATCTAATAGATTTCTTTGGTAACAGCTTAATTTCTAATATGTATAAGGAACTAATATAAATTTATAAGAATAAGAGGCATTTTTCAATAGGTAATTGGTCAAATAATATGAATAGACAGTATTAAATGAAAGAAATCCAATCTTTTAGCAAATATATATTTAAAATTTTCAAATTACTAACAGAGAAGTGTAAATCAGAGTAACTGATGTTCCGACAAACACCTATCAGATTAATAAAAATAACAAAATCTATGCCAATTTTAAAAAGTGCCTGGGGGAGAGGGAAAGATATAGTCCAAACTAAGATATGAAAGACTAACCAGAAAGCTAGGGTCAAGTCAAAGAAATTAACACTTCAATAAAAGCCAGAAGATTGGCAGAAATCATAAAATGGAGAATAAGTCAAGAGTTTCCAGAGGCAAAGAGATTTAAGGAAGACTTTTTGCCTCTGGGGCTAGTACAATGGGACAAGTAGCACGAAGCATATGCTCACTTGAGAGGGGGGAATATTAGTATTATTAGAGGCTGGCTTGAATTTGAGGGCCTCTTCCAACTCTAAAACTGTTCACATTCCTCTATAATTCCAGCCCATATAGTGGCTCCTGTTATAACTAATTATTGTTACTAATTGTAGTTATGCCTTCCACATCACAACTTTCCTCCTTTCAATATATCTCAGGTCAGCATAAGAATTTAAATGAGATTTTTTTTTTGCATTTTTGAGGGAGATGTCACATGAAAGCTAACAGATGACATAGAACCTATGATCAAATACTTAACCCAAATTTTATTATAAGGTTCTGTAAACACATCATAAAAGAAAAAAAAAATCAGACTTCTTCTCTGTTATGACCTGAGGGCCTAAAAATTTTAGGTGGATTTTTCAGATCATGGGGGTGCTGTCCCCCTAACTCCTGTGATATGGAAGGGATAAGTGTAGTTGATAAACAATGTTGTTTCTACATTTTGGAAGGATTGCAAAGATTATCAAATATCCTCTAAATCCAGGACTTAGAGGGTAAAGCCCCAGTTTCCTCATCCTCATTGCTGTTTGGGGGAAGTGGTTAATGATGTGAGCCACTATGAAGGGAAAGGCACAAATTCTCAGTAAATAACAATCTGTGTTACATGATTATAATCCTCAAACAGCCTTCTTTTATGGCTAGCTAGCCAAACTGCTTCCTCAGTAGAGTTCTGGGGACCACCACTCTGGACTTTAGTTTTCTCATCTGTAAAAATGGGAATCATAGCACTTATACTGCTTAACTAACTTACAGGGATGTCTGGAGGAAAGTGTTCTGTAAATTGTAAAGTGTTATTTTTAAAAAATATATGTTACAGTAGGTAAAGAACAAGCTTTGAAGCCAAGAAAACCTGTAGTCAAGAACCCCCTGACAAATACTGACTATGTGATTATGAGCACATTACTTGGTGCTCTAAACAATTCTCTAAGACTATAAGCTGTAGAGAAGTTCCAACTTGGATTGGTAAAATGAGTTTACCCACCTGGGAGTTTCTTAGATCAATAAAATCTCAAGAACATTTCCTATCCCTATTCCTACTATTGTTATTATTGCCTAGATGTTACATGACAACCAAAATCACACACCCAATATGTGTCAGAGGTAGATTTGAACTTAGTTTTCTTAACTCTAAGCCAACTCTTTTTTTTACCTTCCTTAGTTTCTTTTTTTTTTAATTAAAGCTTTTTATTTGTATAACATGTGTATGGGTAGTTCCCCAGCATTGATCTTTACAAATCTAAGCCAACTCCTTAGAGTCACAAAGGAGGAACTAACTTTTATTGGCAAGGAAGGGAAAAGGAATGAGCATTTGTAAGACACCTACTGTGTGCAAACACTATACAAACATTTCATCTGATGCTCACAAGTGCTATTGTTAATCTCATTTTACAGTTGAGGAACTGAGATAAATAAGGGCTAAATGACTTGACTAGAGTCACAAAATCAGTAAGTATTTGAGGTAGGATTTGAACTCAATCTTCCTAACTCCAACCCAGTGCCCTATTTACTGTGCTACCAGTTGTCTCTCTGATAGGGAAAGTACCTATCAGGAAGCTGCTAATTTGGATGAATTCATAGATTCTAGAGATGATTATGATTCTGCCAATGCCTAAGGACTGGCAAACTTTGACATATATACAAAAGGCGCTATTTAAGATTATTTTTGGTAGTACCTTGCTCAGGGTAGAAGGATGAGACAACTGTGTCACAGTTTCCCTTCAACTATCTGTCCCTACTCCAGGGTGCTTGAATTTCCCTTAATTTCTAACCCCTACTTGAAATATAATAGATAAATGCAGTTTGGCCAATTATTTTAGAAATCCCTATCCCTGCCAATCCCTAGATATACAAATGTCCACTTTCTCTAGTTCAGATTCTTTCTTCTGAGTGAGTTTCCTAGAGGAGACATCCGTTATCTAAACATGCTAATCATCTGCCTCTTCTTCCAGCTCACTTCACAGGACTTAGCTCATCTTTCAACAAGGTAGTGTGTTTTTTTTTCCCTCCTCCAAGGTACAAGAAAGAACATGAGGTACCCAGATGTAGCTGGGGGCTTAGGTTACACAGAGAACTGGCTGGTGCGTGTGGCTCCTTGCTCATCTCCAGATTTTTTCTCCATTCAGTCCCAGTATTTGATGATTGCTACAGGCCAGCTGATCATAGACATGCCCCATCATTATGCTTTTTCACCCTGACTCACCATCGACCCAACCAGGACAGAATATTTAATTTCCTCATCACTAAGGGGCCCCTGGTCCCTGAGATACTTGGCTGATTGGGAAATGAACATCAGGCCCTTTGTTTCTTTGCAAAATGCCACAATTAATTCATCTCTAGCTCATACCCTGTTATACAAGCTGGAATAGTCTTCATTCACATGGGAAAGAAAGAGATAAGGGAGGGAGGGAGGAAGGAAGGAAGGAAGGAAGGAAGGAAGGAAGGAAGGAAGGAAGG
>JAJPUD010002579.1:99795-132818 GCA_023553655.1 Myrmecobius fasciatus
AAAGAAAGAAAGAAAGAAAGAAAGAAAGAAAGAAAGAAAGAAAGAAAAGGTCCTCTTGCACAGGCATGTCTTTTAGGATCTTCTATTTGAGATCCTGCAGGGCAGGTCCTGGACTTGGATCTATGATGTTACTGCTATAAACAGGGGTGTTCTGGGACATAATTAACTAGCTCGAGTGCAGGGAGCAGGTGGGTGGGTTTTTGAGGGAGAGGGACAGAGGAGGGGGAGACATCCATAACATATTTTTAACTTTAATCTGCATTACTAACATTTTCTCCATCACTTTCTCAAGTCTAGACAATCAGCAAAACAATAAATCAAGTCCTAAGTGGTAGTCTTTGCTGATTTAAGTGACTTTGCCCAAGACTATACTGCCAGGAGGCAGGACTAGATCCCAAATGTTCCTGGCCCCACAGCCAGCTCTCTGTTTCACCACATTTGCCTCTGATCCTTTAGCAGGATGTCTCATTATTAGTAGTGATAACAATTATCAAGCTCTAACCTTAAAGGAAGCATCATCCTTTCCCAAACTCATTTTTCTTTTCTCATTTAACCTCACATTCAATAAAGCAGGCTACAGTAATACTAAGAATTAATATGATTCTCACTTTAAAATGCTACAAAATGCTTTGAAATATTTTCTCTCCTTTAAGCCTTACATGCTAAATTGACAAGAATAATACATGGTGGGAAGAGAAGGCAATAAGCATTTATTTAAGGCTCACTGTGTACCAGAAACTGCCTAAGAACTTTCTAAATATTATCTCATTTGAGAAAGCCCTTATTAGACAATTTACAGAGATAAGATGTCAAGACTAGCTGGTGGGGCAGCTAGATTTCACCTAATCCAAAGTCAGGAGGACCTGAGTTCAAATGTGACCTCACACACTTCACACTTACTAGCCCTGTGACATTGGGCAAGTCACTTAACTAAATATTTCATACACACACACACACACACACACACACACACACACACACACACAAAGAGTAGCTAGTGAGTAACGTTGCCAGGATTTGAATCCAGATTTGCTGCCTACTTTGACTATACCTTGATGGTTATTGCCTCCATTATGTTTGGGAAGAGGGTATGATTTTATTTTATTTTTTAAAATAATAGCTTTTATTTTCAAAATACATCCAAGGGTAGTTTTCAACATTCACCCTTGCAAAATCTTGTGTTCCAAATTTTTTTTCTGCCTTCTTCCATCCCTCTCCCCTAGACAGCAAGTAATCCAATATAGGTTAAACATAAGCAATTCATATATATATATATATGGATATGTATATATACATATTATATACACATATTCACATTTTTTTGCTGCACAAAAAATATCAGATCAAAAAGGAAAAAAAGAGAAAGAAAAAAAAGCAAACAACAAAAAGGTGAAAATATTATGTTATGATCCACATTCAGTTCCTGCAATCCTCTCTCTGAATGCAGATGGCTCTCTCCATCACAAGTCTATTAGAATTGCCCTGAATCACCTCATTGTTGAAAAGAGCCATATCCATCAAAATTGATCATCACATAATCTTGTTGTATACAATGATCTCTTGATTCTGCATACTTCACTTAGCATCAGTTCATCTAAGTCTTTCCAGGCCTCTTTGAAATCATCCTGCTGACTGTTTCTTATACAACAATAATATTCCATAACATTCATATACCCTAACTTATTCAACCATTCTCCAATTGATGGGCATCCACTCAGTTTCCAGTTCCTTGCCACTACAAAAAGGGCTGCTACAAACACTTTTGCACATGTGAGTCCTTTTACTTTTTTTTTAAAGATCTCTTTGGGATATAAACCTAATAGAAACATTGCTGAATCAAAGGGTATGCATAGTTTGATAGCCCTTTGTGTCCCCATTTTATAAACAAGGACAATGAAGGACAGAAAAGTTGTGACTTGCTCAGTGCACACAACTCATTGCTGACAGAACGGGTAGGAATCCAGGTTCCTTGATTTTCAGCCCTAGGTTTTTTTCTGAAAGTACACTTTACCAGGTAATTTGAAACAAAGCAAATTCTTTTTCCATCTAGGATCAGCTATACCCCCATCTTACAGGTGAATAAACTGAGACTGAAAGGTCAACCACTGTCTGATATAATTCATAGAAATAGTTAGCCAAGACAGAAATAGAAACAAATTCCTAGACCAGACATGGAACATTTGCTCTACTGTCTATAGGGCATAGGATGATTTTCCATCTGCATGCCTAATTGGAATGTGACTCCCATCAAGAAGGAATAAGAATAGCACATTCTTTCTGTTTCACTGTCTCTGGGAAAGAACATAAATATACAAACTATTTACTTTCTAACATTGTAAACTTTGTTTCAGAAAGTTCACAAAAATCTTTCCTTTCCATTCAGATTTCAAAATTCTTTTTCTCCTTGGTTTAGCAGGGAAATCAACTTGGTGATTTTTCCTTAGAATGTTACCCCACAGATTAGGAAAGCAGATAAGGAAACAGTACTGTACTGTTTCCTGATTGCTGCAGGGAAGATTGTGTCAAAGATATAGACTATATATAGACTCTATATCACATCAGAAATTATAGGACAAAAATAAACAAAAAAAAATTACACCACCAACATTGAAATGAATATCAGTTGTTGTTCATCCTTCATTTTCCAAGACATCACAAAGTGATGTCTTGACCCCTGCATAAATTGGATTTAAGTGACTCTGAGTTGTGCAAAGTCATCAGCCTTACTCTCTCTTCTATAGTCACTGAAGTACAATAGCAAGACAAAAATCAGGAAGACTGGTGATAGCCCAGGATGCAGTGTTTGACTTTGGCATTTTCAATGTCTGATTAATCTCTAAGTGCCTCCTTCCACCATCTTTGTGCAAGTTTTGAAGAAATTGTTCTCATCTGCCCATTCCACCCAAAAAAAGTCTTACCACGCTTAGGGTAGACGTTCCCCTTAATTTGCTGATGGGTCTTCGTTTTCTCAACCTGGTTTGAGGCCAGTTGGTTACTCTCAAGCTGGTTTAGTCCATCTGCCAAGATGATTTACCAGGTTGTAGCCTTTGTGCTGCTCTTTTAGACTGTTTCTATATACAATGCAGAATTCATCATAACCCATTTTGCCTATTCTATTGAATGGATCCATTTGATGCCTTATCCAATATAACATGATTTAGAAAGGTCACCAAGCTTAGCCTTATCACCAATAGAAAGAGTCTGATTAGTTCAGACTGAAATTGCCCATCAGAATGAATGAGAAAGATTTCACACACTAAATAGGAGGATGTGATGTCCATGATTTCATAAAACCAACCATACAGATAATCAGTTTAATAATATAGAAATCAGTCCCTGACATGGCCAAAGTAAGTTTGGCCCAAATTGATTAACTCAGAGACCATAAACATGAAATTATATCAGTTACATTATTACCAAGACTTAAAAAACCCAGACTGACTGAAACACATAATTTCCAACTTTAAAAAAGAGCAGTAGCACATCTGATCTGAAATTCTTTCCATCACAGAAACCACCCCTGAGTAAAAATATTCTAAAACTCCTTGGTATGTTGGTAATTCCTTTTCTCCTAGAATATCTTTTAGCTTTAGACACAAATTAGGATGTTTTTACACTGCTATGAGGGTGGGGAGAGGATAGGAGATGAAAAAATTTCAGGAGATAAAAAGTACAATGGAAAAGGAATCAAGGAATCAACTCTACTCTTGGCTCTGCCAGAAATATCCAACATAACCCTATAAAATCATTTTCCCTATATGAACCCCCATTTCCTCATCTGTAAGACTGATCTGGAAACAAAATATAACCATAGACTCTTAGAGAGCATGATCCAACTACTAACCCTCTTGGGAATCTCTTCAACTGTATCTGTAACAGAGAGACATTTGATCTCTGCTTAAACACTTCCAATATGGAAATTGATATGGTAGGAGATGTAGTAAGAAATATTGTATCTCCTATATAGTAGGAGAAGTGCAAGACTTAGAGTCAGGGGAGATATACAGCTCAAATCCTATTTCTGGGGGGAAAAAAGCTACCTAACTGCTTTAAGCCTCAGTTTCCCTATCTGTAAAATGGAGATAAGAATATCTAAAATACACTTATGGAGCTGTTGTGGAGACTAAATGAGATCATGTTTACATGCTTAAGAGACCTTAAAATACAATATAATTGTTATCTCTCATTATTCTAGTAGAAGAGAACTTAATCCCTTCAAATCAGTTCATTCTAGTTTCAATCTAGCTATGAGTAGGTAGATAATGGCTATACAAGCTTTTGCAAATGTTGTTGATGTTGCTGTTGATGATGATATTGTTGTTGATGTTGATGATGATGATGATGTTGGTGGTGATCATGATGTTGATAGTGCTATTAATGATGATGTTCTATTAGAAATGTTTATAAAGTAGTGATTATAGAGTTTTTAATTTTAATCTGTGTAAATAATACTTTGTTAAGTCCAGAATCACCAAATTTCTGAAGTATCAAAGTTCACACTGAAAATGTAACTGTGGACTCTTACACACCTGTCAAAGTTGTCTCCAACACACCCCTAGCTGATTGGTAAGGCAAGACATCTATGCCGTAAGTTCCATGCAGGTATAACACAGAGAGAGCTTTCCTTGACATCCCTAATCACCATGGAGGCTAATAAAAGTAGTTCTGTCAGGAGGTATTTCTTAACTAATGGAGGTTTGGATAAGATCTAGGTATCTACAGCTGATGCCATAGCTAGGTACCTCACTACTCACTGACAGCTGTGATTTAAATTTTCTGGCCCCTGTAGGACCTTAGAGTGCTTTGGATTATATTTATCTTCCTTATTTGGTCCCTGACTTGCCAATCAATTAATCAACAAGCATTTATTAAGCAGGCTACTTACTATGTGCCAGGTACAGAGATAGGTACTTGGGATATTTTTTGAGTCTGGTTCTGTCCCTAACACTTCTTCCCCCCCCCTCCATTTTCTTCTCTAGATATCAACCAGTATTACCCAAATCTAAGTAATAACTTCCTACTCTGCCAACAACAACAACAATAACTTAAACCTTGGAAGACCCCCAGTGACCCTATTTTCCCTGTTTTTAGAACAGAGGTTAGTTTGATCTGTCCATAAATCCTATTCACTCCACTGTGCAATTCAGGACAACTTTCATTACTGAGTTTATATAATATAGGATAGTTACACAAGTCCATAGTGACCTCTAGTCACCCAATTCATGCCTTGGTAGTGGTGGTGATGTCGACTGGGTTTTGTACTTCTTCAAAATAATATCCTGCTTTTAGATAGTACCTTGTACATTGATTGCCTTATTTAAAACTTCTAACAATCTTGAGAGGTAGGTAAGGCAAGTGTTAAACCAATTTTAGAGATGAGGAAATTAATATTCAAAGAGGTTGTGGTTGACCAAAGGTGAGAGGGATTAAGACTTGAATTCAGATCTTTCAGTTCTAAAACTGATCTTCTCTCACTACACAGCAAGGTTTCATTACCCCAAATATGGATGAACAACCAAATCGTACACTGGAAATCTCCTGCTGCTCTAGAGGGAGATCTAATTTTTCTGCTCCTCTGTCATAGTGGTTGGTTCCTATATTTTTGTGGGTTTTGTTTAATTGTTCAGTCATGTCTGACTCTATGTGATCCTATGATCTTTATCCATGGGGTTTTCAAGGCAAAAATATTGGTGATTGTCCATTTCCTTCTCCAGTGTGTCCCCATTTTAAAGATGAGGAACTGAGGCAAATAGAATTATATGACTTGTCTATGGTTACAGGGAAATGTCCTTTGTTATACTCTTGCTTAATTCACAAGTAAACTAGGATCTCAAATTGCTTCCCTTCAGGTGAAAATCTATAACTCTCAAAGACCTGCTGCTAACACAGCCATGCAGACTACTTGCCCACAACTGAACATGTTGACTCCACAGTATGTCCTATTCAGAGAAAATGAATTATAAGAACGCCATGTCCTAAATTATTAATCAATGACACTGACCATAAGGGAGAAAGGGACACATAACTCACAATTGCAAGAGCCATGGTCCTTGAGTCCCATCCAACATTCACATTGCAATATAACCCAAGATCAGTGACAAGGCAAGGTAAGGAACCACAAGGAACTAAAGCAACTCAATACATGTAAATATAGGATTTGGAGCTGAAAAAAACTTTATACTTAATCTAATCTAGCTAATTTTTCAGATGAAGAAACCAAGGCATTCAGAGAATGAGAGAGACACTGATATTAACAGCTAGAATAAAAATTCTTGTTTTCTGATTCAAACTTCAATATTCTTTTCTCTCTATCAAAGCTTCTTAAACTGTGGGTTGCAACCCATATGAGGTTATGTAACTGAATGAAGTTGTCATGAAAAATTTGGCAACAGTGAAAGGTTTCTAAACACAACAACCAAAAATTAATTAAAAGTCAAACATGTAATGAATTTGAGGTGTTTTTCACAGATTTTGCCCATATTGCACCACATAATTTCACCACATAATTTCACTGCAGTCTTGATTCTGAACACATAATATGTGCACTTTGCACTGTGCGTGCAAAAATACTACCAGAAGCACATTGGCTCAGATTTGAGATGGGGCATAAAATTTTCTGGGGCAAAAAGGGATCCTAAGTGGAAAAATTTTAAGACACCCTGTTCTATACCACACAACCTCCATAATCCACCTGCTGCCTCATATTGTTTCTGCACTTTAGATAAGTGGATAAGAATTGCTTTCTTTGATTCTACCATCATAGATGGAACCAAGAACTTGAAGCTATTAGCTATGTTTGATTGATGGTGTCTCTTCCCTAAAGTGTCCAAATAAAGGGCAAATGAAGAGTTAATACTGGGAAAGCACATAACCCAAACAAACTCAGGTTCAAGCCCAAGGATACTTTTTGCTCACCACTGGATACTAAAAACCACTTTATCATTCTGCCCCTCTTAAATCAGAATAAAACACTAAGAAACAATTTAGACCCTGAAGACCATAGGGTCTTTGGGGAAGAAAGATCAGCCAAATTTAGTTTATTTTCACAAAAATATATTTCTGATTTCTAGCCTAAAGTCCCATGTTTTGTCTTAAATCAAATTGGTTTCCAGCTCTACCTTGTTAACACCACAGATACAATCTTCCCAGATACAATCACAAGAACCTTAAAGTGGATCTTGCAGGATACCGCCTGCAGTTCAGAAATTGTATGTGGATTACAAAAGTAGGTATAAGATTTGAGGGGGAAACAGAAAAGCAAATATAGATTTTTAAGAAAAGGGTTTTTTCATTCCTTAGTAAATCAGCAACATTAAAACTTTGCCTAGGATCAAGAACTTGTATAAGGATGACAGTTCCTATCTTCCGGCAGTTAGAATCCAAAACACAATTGAGATGTGTAGCTCTCAAGGGAAAACTCCTAGAAAGTTTTTTGGGGTTTTTTTGTTTTGCTTTTTTTTTTTAAAGAAAAACCTCATATCCTGCAGCCCAGCCACATTTCTCACATCTTAAAAGTTTGGTCACCAATGCCAAAGAAATGAGAAAAGAGAGATCATAATCAGAAAGGGAATATAGGCCTAAAAGCTAAAAAGGACAGGAAGAGATCTGAAGTATCATGATCTCGATCTATCCAGCCAAATATCTTGCCAACTCTCCATGAAGAAACCACTTCTTGAAGATGACTTTGATGAGCTTCAAAGATCATTCGATCTGATGAATATGTGGACATGGTTAGTGCGGGAATTTGTTTTGCTAGACTATGTATTCATTGTGAAGTTTGGGGGATGAATGAGAATTATTCTATAGGAATTGGGGCAAGGAGAGGGAAAGATAATAAATGTTTATAAAAATAAAATCTAAAAAAATCTAATCTAGTCACTTTTCTCCATTTAAACTATTATGGACAAAGGATTATTCTGTATCCAATGTTAAACCAACTCAGGACAAAGATTCTACAGCTTGCTGCCTATCCTAATGTCATATTACTTTCAAGAGATTAAATATCTAACCAAAGCTTTGCTTCAGATGGTGTGATTCCATCTCATTTCCTCTTATTGTATCCTTTTGATCAATTATCTCTTCTCCAGGCATGGTTCTTTCACCTTCCTTCCAAGGACCCTTTTCCATTACTTGAATGACTTTATGGAATGTGAGAACTAGAAGATGCATTAAAAACTCATCTAAATTCAACCCTCTGCCTTTATACTTTTCAGAGCCCTTTTGTAAAAATCTTCATAAGCCTCTAAAATAAGTAGGTTAGGCATAATCATTGATATTTTTCAGATGAAGAAGCCGAGGTTTTGAGCAGTTTATATGATTTCTACAAGGGCATAGGGTCAGTTTGTTTAGGAGCTGAAACTAGAACCCAGATTTCTTCATTCCTATTCCAGTGTTTCTTTCCATTGTGCCACATTGCCAATTTTGGTTGCGGTTTTCTAAGCTAACTTAATACCCACTATAACAAAGGCATCTCTGCTAGCTCCTCTACTATAAAGCTTCCTAATATTTATCTTTTTGTGCTAATCAGAATAACAGTTGGAAATGGACTATGGCCCATTATACCATATTTTAGGAGACAGCATCACAAACTCTATTTGAAAATGTTATTTCTATACTGTGTTTGCAACAACCTGAGTCAGAAACCATGAATGAGGTCTAGTACAGTTTCTACTGATAACTGGTTATATAATCTTAGATAAGGCCCTTTCTGGGGGCCTTTGTTTCCCCATTTCTAAAATGATGGGATTGGACCAGATAGGAGATTTTTAAACTCCTTCCAACTCTAAAAATATGATGATACTATGACTTGGGATCCATTTCTTTGCTATGTAAAGGAGGGAGAGATGAAGAAATAGGATCCTAGGAAGAGGAGAGGGAAAATCACAATCAGTCAATAATTTAACCAGCATTTATTAAGCAATTAATATGTTTTAAACAGTAGGCTAAATCCCCAGGATACAAACAAAAAGTGAAAACTCCCACAATGAGTTTTTTTTTTAATAGGAAGATATGTACATTAAAAAGATATATAAAATAAGTGACTTTAAAGAGCTACCAGGTTTTGGGGGGGGGAAATTGGGGAAGACAGAAAGGACTAACAATGGCATCCTGAAGAAAGTAACATTTGAGTTAAGTCTTGAAGAAAGTCAAGCTTTCAGCTGGTCTGAGTCTACTTTCATAGAAGCAGTTTCATACAGTGATGAAAACACAAATCCAGATGACCTCTCTTTAAAAAAAAAAATACAAATTATAATCCAAGTTATCATGAATCCAAAATTAAAGGCAAGTTTGTCATCATTCCTGCCTTCCTAATGATAAATTTTCTTTCCTCTCTTTCCTCTATACACACAGTAACTGGGTTCTTCCTTTATTCTTTTTAAGATGAACTTTTATTAAAGCCCTTTTTTATATCATATCTGTTTCTGAATGCATTCTTCCTCCCCTTCCTTCCCTAGATGATCTTCTGTTGTTAAAAAAAAATAGAAAACAGTTCAAGAAAATCACCCAAAATACAGACATCATCTTACAATGTATGTAATATTCCATACAAAAAAAAGAAAAAAGAAAAAAGAAAGTCAAGCTTTCTAGGAGGAGAAAGCAGGGATGAAAAGCATTCCAGGATCGGGGGACATCTGGTGCAAGATCTAATAGAAACAGGAGTGATGTTTCATGTGTAAGGGGTAGCAAGTTGAACGATAAGGCTGGACCATAAAGTGTATGTAGAAGAGTAATGTGTAAGAAGATTGAAAATAGAGGAATGGCCCAGATTGTGAAGGATTTAAATTTTATTCTGGAAGTAATAGGTAGCTATAAGTGTTTGCTTGAGAGGGAGGCAGCATCATCAAACCAAGTTTTAAAAAAAACCACTTTGGCAGATGAGTGGAGGATAAGTTGGAATGGAGAAAAAAATTTGAAGCAAAGAAGGACTAATCACAACAAAATCAAGGTGAGAGGGGGTGAGGGGATGAAATAAGGTAGTGACTGTTAGTGAAAAGGAGATATATGAGATGTTGTGAAAACAAAAATGAAAGATATGAGGGATGAGTAAGAATTAATTGTTGAAAATGACACCATTTCAAACTTGCATAGCTAGAAGCATAGTGGTGCTTTTGATAAGAAAAGAGAAATTCAGAAGAGCACTGGAATGGGCAGTGGAAGGAAGAAGGAGGAATGAATGGTGTTTTGGAAATATTGATATGAGATACTTATTGGACATACAATTTAAAATATCCAAGGGGTAATTTATGATATGGAATTGGAACTTGGGGAGAAATTAAGATGAATGGAGTAGGTAGATAGATAGATAGATGAATAGATAAATAGAAGGATGGGTAGATGGATAGATGAATGGATAAAAGGAGGAAGGAAAGAGGAGAGACACAGAGACAGAGAAAGAGAGAGAGAGAGAGACAAAGAGAGGTGGGGAGAGACCTGAGATTCATTTATACAGAGATAACAATTGAACCCATGAGAACTGGATCACCAAGTAAGATAATATAAAGATAAAAGAGAAGACTCAGAACAGAGCCTTGGGAGATACTTGTGATAATGGTTATGACATAAATGAAGATTCATCAAGAAGCTTATGAAGTGGTCAGATAAGCAGGAGGACAAACAAGAGATCAGTGTTACATAAACTCATAGGAAAAAAATATACAGGAATATAATGTGGTTATAGTACTACTGCATTCTGTAGAGAGGGCAAGAAGGATGAGGGTTGAGATAAAGATCATTAGATTTGTCAATAAGGAATTGGTGGTGATTTGGGAGAGAGTAATTTCAGTTAAATGGTAAAATGAGAAGCCAGATTATATATACTATAGAAGAGAGTAAGAGAATAGGAAGTTGAGTTATCGTGTGTAAATGGATTTTTCAGAGAGCTTAACTGAGAAGGGGAGAAGAAATATGAGTATTGGAGATAGTAGGACCTTGTGAGGGTTTCATTAAGTCTTGGGGAGATTTGGCAGTTTGTAAGGAAGTATTTATTAAGTGCCTACTATGTTCCAGGTACTGTGTTAAGGGCTGGTTAATGCAAAGAAAGGCAAAAACCGTTCCTTCTATCAAGAAATTCATATTCTTGTGAGCAAGCAAGCATGAAAATAACTAGTTTTATACAACATAGATTCAAAACAGTTTGATGGTCAATGCTTAACAACCAGCTTTCCAAAATGAAAAAAAAATACTTGTGACCCACTTCTAAGTTTAATCTAAATTACTAACATTTCCTCCAAAACTTTCTTAAATTTAAAAACCAACAAAGTAATGAATTGAATTCTGATTTGTCATATTTGTTGATTTCTAAGGTATACATGATATACTAAAAATTTAATAATTGGCTCTCTTGAGCCTGTTCAAGCTGTCTCTAGCACATCCTTGTTATGATGGATAGAAAAGAAAGAACCATAGGTGGCATAAAGTTAAAAATTAGTTTTGTCTCCAAAAACACAATTGATATGGAATGGGACTTATAGTAAGAAATGTAACCCAGTAAAATAGTGAATTAACAATTTCTGGCACAGACTATCCTAGAGAAGTGTAAACCCTAGATGTCTCTAGAGCCAGTCTAAAGGAGCTTAGGTTAAGGGAAATCACATTGTGTCCCTCTCTTCCTCATTTTTATTTTTATTCATTTTCACTATCAACATTCTTGCCATTTTATTCATTCTAACTATTCATAAACATCAACAATAACAACAACAAAAACTGTTTGAATGAAATAAAAATAAAACAGCAATCCTTTGGGAATATGTCAATTTTCATTATTTATGTTGACTTTTAAAATGTATATTAACTTTAATAAAAGAAACAAAACCCTCTGGTTTGTTTACATGTCCCATGCTGAACTCATTTTTTCTGTGTATTTTTCTGGATTTTATTTCTGCTATTCTTATTATATATTTTTTACATAATTATAGTTAGTGCACATTTTTCTTTGATTCTGTTTTCTTCACCCAGAGTCTCTTCATATACATCTCCATATATTTCTTTGTGTTCTTCAAATTTGTCATTTCCATTATGTTCATTTGCTGTAATATGTTGAGCCCTTCCCAACAGACAGACACATGGGTTGTTTTCAGTCTTTTTGTTATAAATAATGCTGCTATGAATATTTGTGAATAGATAGATCTTTTCTTTTTATTTCCTAACAATCACATCCTTATAGTATAGCCAGTCCTAGTAGTGGGATCCCTGAGTCAAGGCATAGAAACAAACCTATAATTCTTATTGTATAATACTATATTGTTTTTCAAAAAGGTTGTCCTAATTTACAGATGCACCAGCAGAATGCTGTCAACACTTTTAAGTGAATGAATTAGATTAGAATGAACATGTTCCCCTTGATGAGGGAAAAAGGCCATTATGAGGCACCAGAAAGCCTGGAAGGAGTATGTAAAATGATAGAAGGGCAGTCCTGCCTGTTTTGCTTTGTGATTATGGTAGGGTTATGGTGAGAAAAGGGAAAATGATAGGTATATTGTGTGTATATATATATACATATACATATATATACATATACATATATATACATATACATATATATATATATATATGAAGCCCAGGTTTTTCTCCACTACTAGTCACTAACTTTGGGCTCATCCTCTTGGTCCTCTTGGTCCCAAAAGTAATTCTTCCCTTTCTTCCTCAAAGTTTAAGCTTTGAGACAATTGTTTCAATCGAGATGATGTTACAGAAAGCCCTGATCTCTGGACTGAAAGTTCAGCATGGATTTCCATCTGTGGGAATCTGTCATTCTGAATCATTACATTGTTTCTGTTATTTTTCATCACAATTCATGCTATGGGATCCACCTTCCCCTCTCCTGCCCCATATCTACCAAAATAGACCCTATTAGGTCAATTCTACCAATCCACTTTTCTCACCAGCTGCCCCCAAATAAATCCAAATCCCTATCTTCCTGTCTTCCACTGCCTATGTCCTGGGCCTGGTTCACCCCCTATTCCCAGGTGTAATAAAAGGGCCCATTGTCTCTGTGGGTTATGGGAAATGCCTTACTTCCTCCCTCTTCAGGGACTTGTCACTGTTAATAGGCTCAATATTTGATTAGCCACCGATGGAAATGTATTTCTAGAAACAAAGGATGTTGAATGACTTTTGGTCAGTATTGGTATTCCAAGTCACCCTAAATCCCTGTAGTAACTCAGGCAAAATAAATTAAGCTGAACCTAAAAAGCAGTCAGTCTTTAGGATTAGTGTAGCTCTGCAAAGAGTGTAGGTTGAGCATGCTCTGAAAACTGATCAGTAATCATACTTATAAAGTTTACATAGTGATTTTTATCTCAATAGTCCTGTGATTTGGGAGGAGAAGTGGGGGTGGGGAGTCAAGGGTCAAGGCATGATCTGTAATTTTCATTGATGGAAATTCAAGATTTGGATACTCCATGAGAGACAGATGGTACAATTAATATTATAGAATTTTATAGATGAGGCCAATGAGACCATGAGGTTAATGACTTTTCTACGGGTTCAGAGCTGAAGAGTACACCAGCTAGAACTTGAACCCAAGTTATAGCATTGGAGACTTAGAACCAGAGGAGTCTAATCCTTTCATTGTGCAGATGAAGACACAACTACAGGAGAAAGGTAAAATATCAAAGCTAAGCAAGTAGCAAAACCAGGATTTTGACACCAAATACAACACACAACAAGAAATGACATCCCAAAGGAGGATACAATATATACATATAAAATATGCATAATATATGCAAAATGTATACGTTACATATGCATTCTATATATGCGTGCATAAATACATGTGTTATATATGACTCTATATGTATATATAATATTTAAATATAAAATATATATCTATTTATAATTATATGCATAATCTGCACTATACAAAGTATTAACGAGAAGCACATTCATGACAAGGAAGAATCAGAAAATGTAAATTTGTAGAAGACACTTACATTGAATCTTGAGGGAGGGAATTCATTCCAGGCAAAGGTGCTCCTGCCTTTGATATGGAGATGAAACAATAAACTGGTTTTTTTGCAGGACCCCAGAGTGTGAAAAGAGTCGTGATATATAAAAAGAAGAGAAGGAAATAAGCATTTATAGAGTATACATTATGTGCCAGGCAGTATGGTAGATACTTTTTTATAAATATGATCTCATTTGATCATCACAACTCTGGGAAGTAGTTGCTGTTATTATCCCCACACAACAGTTGGAGAAACTGAGGCAAATAGAGATTAAATGACTTCCCCAGAGCCACATAGTTAGTAAGTATCTGAGGCTGAATTTAAATTCAGGTCTTCCTGACTTCTGGATGTAGGAGGATGTATTAATGACCTCCTAAGACCTCTTCCAGTCCTGTGATTCTAGGATTCTTAAAAAGGGGAAACAGTGTGGCTCAAGGAATGGAAAACAAAAACTTGTTCCAGGAAGCAATTCCAAATAGCAGAATATTTGAAGCTTGTTTTCCAGGAATTTCATTCAGAGAAGTCTAATTACAGTACATTTTAGCTAAACTCTATGTCATACAAACCACTGTCATGCAATAAAGAGGCTGTGGACAAAGGAAGCAAGATCTTCTTATGGTAGGCAAATGCCTGACTTTCCCACATGAGCTCTGTGTCCATGACTGGAAGCCAAGTAAAAATCCAAGACTGTCTTTCCAAAATTGTCCTCCCAGTACAGATGCTATACCCACTTTCCTTACATACTGCAGTGTGCCTATGGGTTGCAGCACAGCAGAGAATGCCAAATATAGAGACATGCGCCAAGAGGTCAAGAATCCAGGGCAGAGACACAAGATTAAAAAGAAGAATTGAGGAGAAGGAGAAGTTCTGGAGTTGCATCTTCATTATGGGGAACTTGCAGGATGGAAATTTCCTCCTCCACTAATATAAGTTGAATAGGTCACTGCCCATATTCATAAAGCTAATATATGTCAGAAGCAGGACATGAACCTGGCTCTTCCTGAATTCCCATTGGTAGGTTATTGTTCCTTACACTAAGGGCTCCTAACCTGGGCTATAAATACAAGGAGATAGAAGTAATAGTCAAATGGGTTTACAGAATCTAGGGTGAACATCTGTACTAATATATTGAAATATTCCATGAGGGAAGTTTGCATACTACACATTTCTTGACAGATAATATACTCAAGATGAGGATAAGAGATATTCCCAGAAATGTCTGAAAGCATTTATTAAGGACTTACTACATGTCAGGCACTGTGCTAAGGTCTAGAATGTAGGAATTTGTTTTGCTTCACTATGCATATTTCTTACAAGGTTTGGGTTTTTTTTTTTATTTGGGGTTGGTGGGGATGATGAAGAGAGCATCCAGGGATAGGACAGCTGAAAAAGAAGAAAGAAAAAGACAGTCATTGAAGTATTTTTTCTTATTTATTTATTTTTTAATTAAAGCTTTTTATTTTCAAAACATATGCATGGATAATTTTTCAACATTGATCCTTGTAAAACCTTGTGTTCCAAATTTTCCCCTCCTCCTCTTCCCCTTCCTCTAGATGGCAAGTAATCCAATATATGTTAAACATGTTAAAATACGTTAAATCCAATATTTGTATACATATTTATACAATTATCTTACTGCACAAGAAAAATCAGATCAAAAAATTAGAAAAAAAACCCAAAATGCAAGCAAAAAAATAACAAAAAGAGTGAAAATGCTATGTTGTGGTTTTACACTCAATTCCCACAGTCCTCTCTCTGGGTGTACATGGCTCTCTTCATCACAAGATTATTGGAACTGGCCTCAGTCATCTCATTGTTGGAAAGAGTCACATCCATCAGAATTGATCATCATATAAATTTGCTGTTGCTGTGTACAACAATGTCCTAGTTCTGCTCATTTCACTTAGCATCAGTTCATGTAAGTCTCTTCAGGCCTCCCTGAAATCATCCTGCTAATTGTTCCTTATAGAACAATAATGTTCTTTAACATTCATATACCATAGCTTATTTAGCCATTCTCCAACTGATGAGCATTCACTGTTTCTAATTTCTTGCCACTATAAAAAGGGCTGCCACAAACATTTTTGCACACATAGGGCCCTTTCCTTCCTTTAAGATCTCTTTGGGATATAAACCCAGTAGAAACACTACTGGATCAAAAGGTATGCACAGTTTGACAACCCTTTGAGCATAGTTCCAAATTGCTCTCCAGAATGGCTGGATCACAATTCCACCAACAATGTATTAGTGTCCCAGTTTTCCCACATCCCCTCCAACATTTGTCATTATCTTTTCCTGTCATTTATGCCAATCTGAGAGGTGTGTAGTGGTATTTCAAGTTGTCTTAATTTGCATTTCTTTGATCTGATTTGCATTTTGTTTTTTAGAGCACCTTTTATTGAAATATGTTTTAATACACAGAAGAGGATAAATAGAAGTCCAGAAATCAATCACATGCTGATTTTATTACATATTTTAAAAACAAACTATATATAATAGAGATCCACAGTTTAATGTATAATTATCTTATTGTTTTATTATGTCAATGATGTTAGTTGGTGTTAAGTTAAGAAAAAAGATAATTCTAAATATATTCCAAAAGTAGTACTTTTAGTAAAAAGATGGTATATAACAAAGAACTTTCATTATTAAAATTGATCTATTTTGTTTTATTTCTTATATGTACATGCATGGCAAACTCTAGAATTTGTTTTCTTTCATATTGAATAGAAATGGTTACTGAAAGCCAAGGGGAATGGGAACTGAAGCAAATTAGAAGCTCCTTGCACTGTACCATATTGTTTCTCAAACTAACATAAGATGAACCTAATACCGACAAGATGCCTCCCTTCCTTTTTCTTGCCTTCCTTCCTTTTTCTTGCCTTCCTTCCTCCTTCCCTCCCTTTGTTCCTTCCTCCCTTCCTTTCCTTTCTTCCTCCCTTTCTTCCTCCATTCCTTTCTTTTGGCCATAGAAAGACTTTGAAGCTACTCTCTCAATCCACATTAAGATTGGTGTATTTAGTCTACAAAGGAAAGCTCTATCTCCCTTCAGGGTATTAATGATACCCCTAAGGAGTTGAGTCCTTCTAATGTTATTATTGGCTCAAGTCCCATTCTAGTATATTCTCCCCCAATATGCTTACTTCTCCAGTAATATTTACCATTGCTGGTTAGTACCTCCCTAGATCATTTAACTAGTCAGTTATCTCCTGCCATCAATATGCAATTGCCATCTATTAAATTTTATTTCAAAGGATATTAACTGATTCAATACAATAAGAACCAAAGTATTAAAATGTCCCCATAAACTGGGCACACTCTCCTTTCTGCCCCTCACTTACTAAATAGCATGGGTTTTAAATTAACAGATTATCTACAAACATTCATCCCACCAACTTCACTACCAAAGGCAGAATAGCCAAAGGACAAGTTGCTTTCTTGGCTACATTTCCCCACACGGGAAGGAAAAGTATGGCAGCAGAAACTTAGGACAATTCTTCCTTGTTCCACACCAGGGAAGAGAGAGCTTGATTTTTTCCATTGGACCCTTTTGTGTGCACTCTCCTTTCTGGCTGAGCAACCAATTAAAAGGCTTTTCCCCCCTACACAGTAAACAGAAAGGAAATGGTCAAAGGAGACTCATGAATGCTCTGAATTGGAGAGAGGGCTCCTCCAATCCATGTTATCACACACTTCCAGAAACAGGTTCACCAAATCCCTAACTTAGATTGGCAGTAAACAGAACCCCCTGTATATGCTTGTGAGGACTGAGCTCTCATTTTACTTCCTCCTTTTTTCTTTTTATATTCAGAGAATTTTGACATAAATTATTTCTTTAGAGCCTCAGAGGGGAGGGGAAAGCAAACCTTATTAAGTAAGCATTATTATCTCCACTTTACAGATGAAGAAATTGAGTCTCAGAACTGAGTGAAATGATTTGCCTGGCCATTGGGCAAATAAGCAGAAGTGAAAATATCACTCAAGCCTTCTGACTTATAGCCCAGTACTTTTAGCATTTAACCCTTTTGCCTTTCTGACAATCCAAGATAGGAAATAATATATGCCCATGGATGATTCAAACAATAGGTGTTATGGGAGTTTAGAAGAGAAAGAAATCATTTTGTGGTGTAATAGAAAGAGTACTAAACCTAGAGTCAGCAGAACTAATTTTGATTTTCACCTTGAACAACTTATTATCTGTGTGGCCTTAATCAAATTTCAACTAATCCAAACATTGTACTCTTCAATAGTAAAGTGTAGCCAATAACATTTATATTCTATGAAATAATATATTCTAATAATATAATATAATAATATATATTATATGATATATTGTGTTATATAATACATAATAATATGCTATATTATAATAATACAATATAATTATAATATAACATAACATGTAATATAATACAATACAATGTTGAAACTAGCCATTTGGGTCCTCAGTGGATTAGTTGCTGATACTCACAGATTGTGGATTGTTGTTTGTCTTTTTTTCTTGAAGAGGATCATGACATCAGGAAGGTGATGTCATGTCTTGCAAGTGTATTGGATTTAAGTGAAGCATGTCCATACAGTGTCACCAATCTCACTGTCTCTTCTGGAGTCATCGGGGTTAAGTGGCAAGGCATAGATCAAGACAATTTGAGATGGCTTCCTGGTATGGTACTTGAAATTTTATGTCATAAATATTAGGAATTCTGAGAAAGATAGGAAGAATTGTAAGATAGGATGCTGGGGGAAGAAAGCAATATAGTGTAATGGAGAGAGAATTCCAATTCCAGCTTTGCTTCTTACTACCTTTATTATCATCACTTCAGGCAAGCCTCTTGGTATTCTCATTCTGGAAGACCTGCTTTTGAGGCCTTTTTCTCTGATTGGCTCCCTGAAGCTCTATTTTAAGGAAGAAATCCCTTGGATAGCCACATCCATTGTTTCTTTCCTCTCTGTCTCACTCTTGACTCTCTGGACTTTTCTTTCCATCATACTCCTTGGCATAGATAACTCCTGTTCCTCCTTTTGCAGTTTTTTTTTGTAAAGGACTGTCTTTTTTGGTTTTTGTTTGTTGTTTGTTTGTTTTTATGTCCCCAGTACCTAGAACAATGCCTGGAACAAAGAACTTCATAAAAACTTGTTCACTTGACTCAACCTCAGTTTCCAAATCTATAAAATGAAGCAGTTGTAAAATCACATCTCAGGTCCTTTCAAGTTCTAAATCTGTGTATGTATACCTGTATGTATATATGAAAGCTGAACCAAGAGAATACTGCACAAAGACTTCCATAGATGAACACAACATTAAAAGGCAGCTGAATTAGAACAAATTGAAATGAACAACCTTTCTTCCAGAAAACCAAGAATGAAACTTGCCTTACACACTTTTCTACTTTTGATAAATAAATTGATTTCTACAGGAGTGGAATGTTATATATACACTACTAGATATGGTTGTTTTGTCAAGCATTTTTATTTAACTGTTTCTCTCTGTTCCAAGGGGAGTCTCAGTGATGTGTATGTGTTGGGGGTGGGGAGGAGAAAAGTACCTCAGGAAATAACTGTGAAAACAAAAGCTATCAATAAAAATAAGGGGGGTGAGATTTATGAGTACAACTGAAATTAATTCCTTTCCATGGGAAGATACATTATGGTGCAGCTCAGGGTCTCGCCTGGAAGGCCTCGGAAAACACTAAGGGTTTGTTCTTTTTCTCTAGAGGAGAGAGTATAAATAATTCTTTGCTTAAAAACTCAGGTATGTTGTAGGATTGTGGAGGTCTTGACAATGAGTTTCTCCAAGAAGCTTTGACAGTTTCACTTTATTTTGTTCTAAAAGAGATAATATAAAATGGGCACATGGGAGTGGTTCAAATTAACAACTGAAACAAAGTGAACAGCTGCATCCAAGGGGAAAAAAGAATTCTCTGCTTTAAGCCAGATATTCCTAAACCTTTGTGAAATATAGCTGAAAAGGAAGGTGGCATTTAAAGGAGGAGGGAACACTACTTCCCTACTTTCTTCAACACATACTACCAAATTAATTGGTCATTTATGCTTGAGTTTGCAACTCAATTTGAAATGTCTCAAGGTTAATGAAACTATTACATTTGAATGGACTCCAGAGAAGAAAAAAATGGAAAGAGAAATGACAAAGATATCCCTTATCTGTGGGGAACCTATCCAAGGAAAAGAGTTGGGGGCAAAAGGGAGTGAGGAGAGGAGAGTAAGAAGGAAGTTAGTCCCTCGGATTTCTTTCTTTTCTTCTTTCTTTTAATGATAATGACAACAATTATATTTCTCCATCTGGAATCCATTAACCATGATTATGATGGCTGACTCTTCTATCCTTATTACTATCTGGATTAGCTAACCCCATTAGGAATGGCATCCTTCCTCAGCTCTCTCTGCAAACACAGTTAGATGACTTCCTGTCATCCAAGCAGGGTCTCTCTCTTTCCCATTGGAAACTACCTCACTCCAGCTCAATTACAAGAGCCTGATAGGTTCCCATGCCCAAGGGACCTGCCTTTGCAGGTGTTTAAGGGAGAGAAAGGGGAGGGGGCAGCAGGAGAGTCAGCTGATCTGTTTGGTAATGAATCTTGCCTTCTCTCAATCAAGCCCATGGCCTGGTGCCTGTGTCTTGCAGGTGTTCTGAGAGGTCTGTAATCATCTTGGCCCTGTTTCCTCATCACTTCATATGGCCAGCAGAGAAAATAAAGAGAGAATATTAAAGCAGTAGTTAGGATGGGGTCAGCAAAGTCTGATAGAGACATGTGGGACCGTGAATGGAATGCTTACTCACTCCAACCCAGTTCACTGCTTTGTAGAATGTTCTTTCTCTCCAGCTGCTTATGAGTTAGAAGTCAACAAGTGGCCACTATGGGGGCTCTCTTTGGCAGGAAACTCTGAGAAATCCATTAAGATTCTTGGATTTGGGGCTTTCCTCTCCCCGCCCTTGACAGCCTTATTTCTATTTTTCCCCAGTGGCCTCGTTCCCCCTCCCCATCCTATGTAGAATCATAGTTCAGGAAGAGGCCTCATTTGGGTTCTCATTTGGCCAATAAAGAAACTGAGTCAATTTACACAATAACCAAAATAAAGGAAAACAGCATTGAAAAACATCAGAACTCTAACTAACCAGGCATCAATCTTGACTTCAGAAACCTGAAAGAAGAGTGCTTTTTTCCCTTAGGAGAAAGGCAATGAACTATAAATGTGGAATGAGTCATGCATTGTCAGATATGACCAATTTATTGATTTATTTTACTTTGCTATACTTCTCTGTTATGAGAGAGCTTTCTATTGGATGACAGGGAAGTAAATTGGGAAGTTACAATAAGATAAAAGGAGGAAGAGGAAGAAGAGGAGGAGGAGGGGGAGGAGAAGGGGGAAATGGGGAAGAAAAGGGGAGAAGAAGAGGAGGAGGGGAAAGAAGAGGAGGAGGGGGAAGGAGAAGAAGAGAGGGAGAGGGAGGAGAAGAAGAGGGAGGGGAAAAGGGAGGGGGAGAGGGAAGGGGAGAAGGAGGGGGAGGAGGAGAAACTTCAAAAAAGTACTTAAGAAAAAAAAGTCCAATTTACCCAAAGTTTACCTTCTAGTTGATAGCAGATTTGAGATCAAAACTCCAATCTATATATTGTAGATGTTTCGCATTGTTATTTCATCGCTATAGAGACCTGAGACTCCCCTGAGCTTTTCATAAAGGGAAATAGACCAGAAAGTAATATTGCCTTGATTCTCTTTAGGAGAAAAAAGATAAACAGCCATAAGCATACTCTAGTACAGAAAGTTAGGTATCAAAATAGGGGAAGGCAAACAATTTTTATAATGAATTTGTTTAAATTATCCAACACTATGTGCCAGGGGTTGTGCTATTAGGGATACAAATACCAAAAACAAAACAAAACAAAACAAAAAACAGGAGTATCTCTGCCCTTGAGGAGCTTACATCCTAATGAGGAAAGGCAATAAATACACACAAAGGAATGGTAGCCAGGAAGAATGTGTTTATGTAAGAAGCCACAAGAATGGAAAGCAGAACTATAAGGCAATTGACTGATCCATTCCTAGAGCAGTATTATTTATTTAATTACCTTCCCAAAATTAAAATTAGTAGATAGTGTTGATAGCATAGCATGAAGAAGGCTAGAAGGCAAAATGGCAAATTTGAGTCTGGACTGAATATGGAGAATTCTCGCCTAACAGAGTGCCAGATTGGGAGTTCTGAGTGCAGCTTCATGTAATGCATCCAGGCACGCAAGATTCAATGGGCCTCCTTCAGCTTCTTTGACAGTTGTTCTTCATGGAACTGGAATCATAGATGGCTTCTACCAAACTGAATTTATTGACTTTCATGCAGGTGTCTGTAGGTGATTAGCAGCTATCATTCAATAAAGACTAATGGGTTTGCATGCAATAGAGCAGAGTGGCTGAGCCTAGGGTTTCTGAGGTTACCACCATAGCAGCCCAAGACTCCATCAGCCAGTGACTGAAGTGACCAAAGGCCAGCCTTGTGGAAGTGATGCTGACCATGAAAAAAAGACAAGGACTGAGCTGCACAGAAGGACTCTGAGTTTTGAATCTGGCACTATTGAGAAACCTCTTTAGCCAGTGAAGGAGAAAAAAGTTGATTCCTTTGCTTCACTCTGATCCAGAACTGGGGTCCTGGATATATAATCACATCGGTGATTCCTTTTCCTTGAGTTGCAAGAAATTCCTTTCATCACTTCTTCTCTCTCCTCCCCATCTCATGCTCCTCCCCATATTATGCTCCTCCCCACAAAAGAAAAAAGCTCTGGGAAGGCAAGAAAGAAGAAATTCAGATGGTGAATAGAGTCAGATAGCTCCTTGTAGACATGCTTAACTTTTCTCCTGTTAACTGTATATTAAGTAAACCTTATAATCAAAATATCTGAGTGTCTGAGTGTAAATGTAGGTGGTCATAACCAAAGTGAGAAGAACCATCACAGGTTTCTGTACATTTCATATTTTTCACATTGTGAATATTTCACTTTATCTCCCAAATAACTCTAAAACCATCTATTGTGGATTTGAACTTAATGCTTCCACTATTTGGGGGAAGAAGCCCAGGCCAGCCAAACCTTATTTTTCTCCTGGCTCAGCTACTGACAGTCCAGACTTCACTACCAGCTGCCATCTCACTCAGGAATCTGTGATCTTCTCACTCCAAAACATCCCTGTGCCCCTTCAGCCTTCTCCCCATTGATAAGTTCCTCCGGGGTCTTCATTTTGGGAGGCAGCCCAAACAGGTCACCTTTCATTCCCTTCCTAGCTCTGCTTCTCTCTGGACTCTCTAAAAATGCTACCACATAGGTATTTAGCCTTAATCCCATTCACTTTTCAGCTCCCTTTATGTGTTATCTTTCCCCATTAAATTGTAAGCTCCTAGAGGATTGATACTGTCATTCTTTTTTGTTTGTATCTGTATCTCCAATATTTAGCATAATTTCCTAGAACATAATAAGTACTTAATAAATGATTGGTGATTAATTGACTGACTGAAGTGAAGCTTCATAGGCATTTTAGTCTATTCACCCTCTAGTGTTCCGGTGGGATGTTGTGATCTTTCAGAAGATTAGCCTATGGCTATGAATCTGGTAGCTCTAAAGTGTTACTTGAAGGGCAACTCAGATATTGCACTCCCTCGCTGGATAACTTCAATATTGTCATGCTGTAATACTACAAACTTTAGGAAGTACAAGAATTAATTTGGATAGCCTACACTGAAATTAGCCGTAATTAGTCACAGATGTCACAGCAGCAGCTTATAAAATGTCAAATGTGGACTCCCAGTCTAGTGTTCTTTCCAAAGCACTATTCTGTCTGTCTTTCTCTGTCTGTCTCTCTGTCTTTATCTCGCTCTGTCTCCTTCTCTGTGTCTCTCTCTGTGGCTCTGTTTCCCTCTCTGTCTCTCTGTCTCTGTTTCTGAATCTGTCTCTGTCTCTGTCTCTTTCTCTGTCTCTCTCTGTCTTTGTCTCTGTCTCTCTCTGTCTCTCTCTCTCTGTCTCTCTCTCTCTCTCTCTCTCACACACACACACGCACACACACACACACACACACACACACTAGCTAGAAAATGTCATGTCCACATTCCAATCATGAAAGCTGCAAGTTTCAACCACAAATTCTTCAAAGACAACTTTTAGAGACCTTTTCATGGACTTAATATTACCTGTATCTTTGGTGAAGATGGTCTTCCTTTGAAATCTCTTTTTTAATTTAAAAAAAAAAGGTGAAGATAACAATGATTAAAGTCCAGGTTAGATCATGTATGAACTTTCATAGAGAAATTTTTGTCCTGACACCAAAAGGAATGACAGTGTAGATAGTATTAATATCTTTATTAGATAAGTATTAATATCTTTATTAAGATAGTATTAATATCTTTATTATGAAGCATGTATTGTATCATCTGAGACCAGAACATGTACGTATTTGATACCTCTTATATTAAATGCATGATAGTCGTAGATTCATTTTGGAAATTTATGACCTCTCTCTGGCTCATCTGACTTTATTTTTTTTATTTATTTTTATTAAAACTTTTTATTTGCAAAACATATGCATAGGTAATTTTTCAACAATGACCCTTGCAAAGCTTTCTGTTACAAATTTTTCCCTCTTACTCCTCTTCCCCTCCCCTAGATGGCAGGAAGTCTAATACATGTTAATTATGTTAAAATATTTGACATAGAATATGTGTATACATATTTATACAATTATCTTGCTGTACAGGAAAAAAAAAACCTGAGAAGGAAAACAAAATGCAAGCAAACATCAATAGAGAGTGTGAAAATGCTATGTTGTGGTCTAGACTCAGATCCCACAGGCCTCTCCCTGGGTGTATATGGCTTTCTTCATCACTGAACAACTGGAACTGGTTTGAAATATCTCATTATTGAAGAGAACCACGTCCATCAGAATTAACCATCATATAGGCTTGTTGTTGCCGTGAATAATGATCTCCTGGTTCTGCTGATTTCACTCAGCATCAATTCATGCAAGTCTCTCCAGGCCTCTCTGAAATCGTCCTGCTGGTCGTTTCTCACAGAGCAATAATATTCCATAACATTCATATACCATAATTTATTCAGCCACTCTCCAATTGATGGGCATCCCTTCACTTTCCAGTTTCTAGCCACCACAAAAAGAGCTGCCACAAACATTCTTGCACATGTGGGGCCCTTTCCCTCCTCTAAGATCTCTTTGGGATATAGGCCCAGTAGAAACACTGCTGGGTCAAAGGGTATGCACAGTTTGATATCATCTGCCTTTCTTATAAGCACTCAGGATCACAAAATATCAAATATAGAACACACTTGGTTAACAATTAAGGAGATAAAAACAGCCAGAGTTCATTGACAATGAAAACATTAATATTGTCCTTTGTAGTGGATGTCTATCTTCCCAAAGGAACACACACCTCCTGACTTAGGGTACTATCCTAGACAAGGCTCTTCCACTTTTTCCAATGAAAATAAGTTGGATTATTAGATTGCCATTATTTCCTACACACACACACACACACACACACACACACACACACACAATTGTGGGCATCTGTCTCTGCAGGGACTATATAGTGCTTGAGACTTATAATTCTATACTGGATCCCTCTTATCTTACACCTTACAAGGGGAAAAAATTCAGACTTTCAAAAAGTAGTAAAGGAACAAATAGATTTTCCACATTTTAGACACTTCTACCTGACATAGTATTATTCAGAATGAGGCTGTGGTTTGGATTTATTTCTATCCAGCAGCACTTAGTAGCCCATTGTTCCTTATCAGGCTCTTCAGCCGATCTCTGCTTTGACTCTCCGTCATACTGGGTTCTCTCTCCCTCCCATCAGTGCTCCATCACTCCACTGCTACTATCATCTGTTCTTGGCAGGTGCTGTGGTCTGTCTCATAGCAGGTCAGGTCTCTTCCCCAAGATGCTCATTGTCCATAGCTACTGGCTGCTCATCATCATGTCTCTTTTTACCATTGCCAAAGCTTCCCACTGTTTTCCCTCTTTCCCAAGATACAGTGCCAGCTCTCCAGCAGTTTGACCATAGAGGGATTACCCTGGAAGTGTAATCCGTATTATATCTCTTTCAAAATGAAATAGCCAGGACCAAAAGCTTCTGAGCTATTTGAAAATTTCCAGCTCTTTCAGGAAGGCTCAAGGTCAGAATGCCTGTGAGTCATTTCAGGCATTCTGCTCTTTCATTGGGGTCCTACAGCCCTTCCCTCCACACAAAGGGTCTCCTTTAGTGACTGTAAGAATCTCTATCCCTCTCTACTTCATTCAAAAGTCCTCATTTCCCACTCCCAGCCAAATTAGGGCACAGTCCAATTCATTTCTTCTCTTTCCCTAGCATCCAAGCAGTGTGCCTCCCACTGAGTCTTTTTGGGGCTGGGAAAGGTATTAATGCCCCCTTTTTATTCATTGATCTGTTTTCCATCCTCCTCTTCCTTAGCTCATCCAAACTATGCAAAGTACCCCAGGGATTTTCTGTACCACTTAAAAGAAGACATCTATGACTCTGAGAAGGAGGTTTAACCCTGACACAGTAATGAAGATTCATGTCCCTAATACAATTTCAAAGGTCACAAAGCCAGGAAAGATGGACTGAAAGGGGAATAGTCTGGTCTGGGTGGCTATAGGTTTTTCACATAAATTTTTTCAGCCGGGACCAAGATTCTGATCTTGAATTGGGGAAGTTTTTAAGTGGAGATGATAAAATCAAGTCAACAAGTCAAGTCATTTATTACCTAACTATATTTGAGGCACTGAACAAAGTCCTGAGGATATAAAGGCAAAAAGCAGTCCTTCTTTTCAAGGAACTCATAATCTAAAACTAAATATATTTTAAATAATCTTTCAATTTCAATTAATTTAAAACCACAAATAAATCCACATAAAACTATTCTGGGAATATCCATAAAAGCATTTAATATCAGCATGTTTTAAATTTGTAATCATATATTCACTCAATGAATTTTAAAACTTCTATACACTACACTTGACATGATACCTGTCCTCCAGAAGCTTAGAGTCTAGGAAAGGAACTCAGAGTCCTTTATTTGAATCCTTTGAGAACTTAATATTTCACAATATTTATATTAATTGAAATAATAGATGTAAACTACATCTCTACGTAATGTCTACATAAATGGTTAGAGATACAGTACCTATCCACACAGATGCTCAAAGTACAAATCACTAGCTTAAAAACTTAGAGTTTTATGTACATAATAGTTTGCATATTATCTCCCCATATTAAAACATGAGTCCCCAAGAGCATGGATTGTTTTTATTTTTTTCCCCGCATCCTTAGTGCTTAGCACAGTGCCTGAAAATATAGTAAGCACTTAACAAATGCTTGTTGGTTTGACTTGACATCTGTGAAGTCCTCAAAATTCAAGCAGATATAATATTGACCCATAACAATTTATGAGCATTTGTAACAGATGTGACCATACTAAATATTTCTTTTTGCCAGATTACACAGACTGAAAAGTTCTTGACATATAGAGACATAGATGAGGATGTCAAAATTATGTCAACGGGATGTAGTACAGAGCATCTCCATCATTTTGTCTACCCCAAAGATACTTTCAGTGGGGCCCACAGATTACCTTACATCTCAATATTTTAAAACAATTACCCTCAACAAAAGCATCCATTTTCTCCACCTGTGTAATAGTCTGCTAAGCATCAAACATAAAAGATTATAGTAGAATGACAACTTATTCCTGGTCCTCAGACCATTTCTTTCTAAACTCTATTGAATGTAAGAAGAGAATAAATATAACAATAACAAAAATAATAATGATATTTATAATAATAATAATTCTCACACACACATATAGATATATAACTTAGAAGCAAACAAATCACTTTCCTCATAGCAATTCTCTGGAATAGGTGGTATAAGAATTTTTCTCCACATTTTACAAATAGTTAAAATGAAGTATAGAGGTAACTTTCTATGATCATAAATTAGTATCTATCACATTTAAGATTTTAACCCAAATATCCCAATTCTAAGACTAGTACTCTTGGCACTAAACCAGAGTATCCAAGTGACTCTTTTAATTGATGGGATGTGTGCAGAAGATATTTTCTGAGATATTATTTCCTCTTCAGATCCCACCCCCCTCCAATTATTCTGACAGATGTCTACATCTCCCCTCAAAGGCTCAAGGGTAAAAAAAAGTTACTGAAAAGAGCAAGGGCAGCCAGTTCTGAAAGTTTGCCAAACTCACTATAGTTATGTCTACACAACATCCAACTAATCATTTGAAAAGGGGGAAGGGAAAAAAGTCATCCAATCAGCAAATATTGGCTCTTGCTGCCAATTAACTTTGATGGATTCTCTCTGCAACTCAACTGGTTATTCATCCAGTTGTTTTTTGATGTCAAGTCATTATATCTTCCATTGGGTATACTCTCAATTTCCTCCATCTGCATTGCAAACATCTTTACAAAGATCAGAAAGGAAGCTGTTTCTCCTGGATGATCCAAGAATTGGAACCTCATTGTTATATTACTTCATGGGGAGGGGAGAAGTATTTCTCCTGTTACCTTATGATGCTACCCAGAGGACACTCATTCTGAAAGCATCCTACACAAAGCCTGCCTGCCCTAAACAGGAATCTGAGGGCTTTATCTCCCCTTTCTTCATTCTTATCTCAGTTCTGCAGGGAGTCACAAGATCTGAGTTCAAATCTCAGTTTTGCTATTTACTATCTGATTTTGGGCCCATTACTTAATCTTTCTACTCCTCAGTTTCATATCTGAACAAAGAAAGGGTTTTACTTAGATGACTTCTGAGTTTGCCTCTCTCTAAACCTATGAAGTGAGGAAAACCCTCAATCCTTTGATATGCATTCTCTGTTAAATGTTCCAAAGGAAATACCATCCTATATGAGTTATATCTTACCATAAGGTCCCAAGACTGCTCCTTTGGAACATGCTTGATTTCTTAAATCAACACAAATCTATCAATCTCAACTCATCAAGAATTATATTGTGGTACAGTGGAGGGAATGCTGAATTGGGAATCAGAGGACCTAGTTCAGATCTCAATTCTGGCTCTTACTACTTATATAACATTAAACAAATTATTTTCCCTCTCTGGGATTCAGTTTCCTCCTCTGTGAAATGAGGGAATTGGACTAGATGACTTCTGAAAGAGCCTAATGCTGGAGTTTCTAACACTGTAGCAAGTGGAGAAAAAGGGAGGGAGGAAGCTCCTGGAGATTCCTCAAACCAACCCAGTCGTAACACTGTACCCCCAAGTTGCTGAATTGCTCCAATAACCAATTGTTAATTTGTTATCCCAATTAAGCACAAGGAGGGGAAAAAGATACCTCAAAAGTTAAATTGGAACCTGCCAGAAAGGTACCATTTTTCCAACTTGGGGGGTGTCAGTGAGGTAGGTTTGCTGTGGGGAAACATGAAAAGCTGTCAAGTCTGCCTTAAAAGGAGGGGAAAATGACTTAAGTGGTGTGATACTTAGAACACTACGCTATGTGTCAATGTTCATTGAACATTCGGGGCACCAATTTAGGCTGGTTGATGTCTTATGGGTTTGCCTGGGTTGGCTCAGAACTTTGAAACAGTTCCCCTTTGTGCTTTGATTACACATTCATTCTGACTTGAAAAAGGATTATGTCGTAATAAGCCACACTCTCCCAGCAGCCTAGTTGTAGCTGTTTCCATCTGTAATGATTGTTTAATGACTATTTAAAAAGTGCCGCCTGAGGTCTTCTAATCACCCAATTTTTATTAAGTTCTCAAGGAAATCACACAGGTACCAAATTATCTAATTGGCAGAGAAGTCAGAAGAAGGCTAAGGCTTCTTCTGAAGAGGAAAAAAAAAGTGCAGGGAATTCTTGTTTAGGATTTCCCCCAAAGTACAGAGTTTTTAAGTGGCAAGTCAGGATTCAAACAGGTCAGTTCCAAATTCAGTGAACTTTCCACCATATTGTACTATGAAGGGAAAAGGAGAACGATTTCTCAGTGAACAGTAAGAAAGGAAGTGTCCAAGTGTCTGCTTTTTGCACAAGCCTCCCATTCCCAATAAAAATTCCATAATGTTTAGCAGACATCCTCCTCCCCACCCTACCACTCCCTGCCAGAATACTCCTTGGCCAGTTTCCCTTTGGTGCAATTTAATATGACTGAAAAGTCATCCTCCTACCTATCACCCCTAGTATGTTCTCCCCCACCTCTTCCATGCCACATGCTTTTTGCCTCACCTGAGTGAGTTCTGAATATTCTAAGGTTTATTCATCAGACACTTCATTGGAAACTATCATATTTGCTTTCATTTATATACTTTAAAGTTTGCAGAGCCCCTAGCACATTGTAAATTATTCAATCTTCACAATGACCCTATGTGCTACAAGCTATTATTATCTATGTTTTACAGATGAGGAAATTGAGGCTGAGAGAGTTACCAGGGTCACACAGATAGTAAGGATCTGAATCTGAATTTAAACTCAGGTCCGCCTGACTCCTCTATCTCTTCACTCCACTTTCTTAAACTGTGGGTCACAACCCCATATGGGGTCCCATAACTGAATGCAGGGGCGACAAAATTATGATTTATTATCAGTAAATGTTTGATCTGTGTAGCTATTTTACATACCCATGAACTGATCCTAAGTGAAATGAGCAGAACCAGGAGATCATTATATACAGCAACAAGATTATACAATGATCAATTCTGATGGATATGACTTTTTTCATCAATGAGATGATTAAGGTCAGTTCCAACGATCTTGTGATGAAGAGAGCCATCTACACCCAGAGAGAGAACTGGTGTGGATCACAATATAACATTCTCACTCTTTTTGTTGTTGTTTGCTTGCATTTTGTTTTCTTACTCACCATGATGGTGAAGGCCCTTCAGTCCATAAGAAATGGGGATAATTAGCCTAGAGAAGAAGACTTGGAACTTGATAGCCCTCTTTAAGAATTAGAATAAAAGGGAGAAGAAGATTTGATTATTTTTTCTGCTGAGCACCAGAGGGTACATAGAAGTAGGGGCAATGGGCCAAAGGTGCCAAAAACAAAATCAGGCAGTGATTTTTTAATTAAGAATAGGGGTCCAACCTATGATTTCATTGATGTCTTAGGAAATTCCTAAGTGAGGACACTCGAAAGGTGAAATGATTTCCCCAGAGTCACTTAAGCAGTATATGTTGGAAGCTAAACTCAACTACTGGTCTTCCTGGCTTCCAAACCAGCTCTCTAACTACTATATTAAGATGTCTTTCATTATTCTCTAGCCATAGAACATTATGCAATTATCCCTTCCACATCTTGGGGGTTAGGGATGCATGATTTGGAATACCCATGTAAAAATTTTTGACCCTCCTTTCATTCAAGTGAAGTCTGAAATATTATGGTATTAGAAGATGAAATATGTTTATATTGTACAACATCATACATATATTTCATGCATTTCTGACTTTCTAAATTTTTTCAGTGTCATCTGCTGGCCTTTGTATGTCATGTGCAATTTCCACAAAACTCCCCAAACCTTCCCATTTAATTTCTTAAGCCAATCCAAAATATCAAAACCAAGATGGTGAAAGTTATGACGAAGAAGGGATAACTATATTAAGGCTTGACATAAAGGAAAAGTCCCTAAAAATTCAAGATACCCATAAGTAGAATGGGTTGTCTTCAGAAGCATGGGCTCTTCCTCACCAAAGGTTTTCAAACAAATGCTAAATTTATCAAGTATATTATAAAGAGGAGCTTTATTCAGGTACAAGTTGATTTCTGAGGAGAATTCCAATTCTGTTATTCTGTGATTCTGTAATTATAGAGTACTATGCATATGTGAGCTATTATTATTATTTGGATTTGAAGTATATCATAGAAATATTAAGTAGGATACATTCTGAATATTTGAACTCTTCTTAGTAGAATCTTTCTGGTCCCAGATTACTCAGCCCACTCTTTCATAAATGTTAAATATTATTATTTGATGTTTAAGATCTTCGTCAATTAATTTTGGGATAGCCACATTGTTCTAGATTTTGTGAACACAATTCTGGAGTTCTGCTTGTTCCCTCTTAAAAAAATGATGCTTTAGAAAGAATTGGCCCATCACTAATCTTAATTTGTTGATATAGGGGACTGAACTGAATCCAGAGAAATAATTGAAAAATAGAAATATTTGTAGAATGATTTTGCATATATAAGTAAATATATAATATGTATTATATATACACATATTTGTGCCTAATAGTAGCCATCTCTAAAAAGAGAGAGAGAAGAAATAATTGAAAGAGTTACATGATAATATATACATATGTGTTATATATATATATACATATATATGGAACAGTAAGTTGTAAATAGTAGAATTGCACTTTCTTATGCAATCATTTGTGGTTTTTTCCTACTCTACAATGTCATGGAAATGCTTATTTTATTTCTTAAGTTCACAATAAAATAATTTTTAAAAAATAATTATGCCCCCCCAAAAAAACACTTTACATTTGGAATCAGGAAAACTGAATTTTGAATCATACCTCAGACACTATTAATTGTGTGAATTTGGGCAAGTAATTTCACCTTTCTCAATCTCAGTTTCCATTTCTTTAAAATGGAGATAATAACAGCAACTACCTATGGTAATTGTGAGCATCAAATGGGGTAATAAAATAAAGCACTTTGCAAATCTTAAAGTGTTATAGGAATGCTGGATATTAGTATTTATAAAATACTTTGAAGCTTTCACCTAACAATAATAATTCTAATTATTATTGTTTTCTCTCTTTCATGTTATATTTTGTTAAAAATTCTTCCCAAGTTATTATAAACCTAGACTTTCCATCATTAAACTAATCCTAAAATCAATCTGCTTTGATTTGCTAAAAATAATTTCTTTCCCCTGCAGAGGTTTGTCCATTGGGTTTTTAAGTCCCTGTCAGTAATCCCCCATTTAATTCTACTGGGATGCTTTTTCAGGAGAGGCACTGAAGGTGTAATTCACCATTCAGTGGAAGAAGAAGAAGAAGAAGAAGAAGAAGAAGAAGAAGAAGAAGA
>JAJPUD010002579.1:132828-173252 GCA_023553655.1 Myrmecobius fasciatus
AAGAAGAAGAAGAAGAAGAAGAAGAAGAAGAAGAAGAAGAAGAAGAAAAGAAGAAGAAGAAAAGAAGAAGAAGAAGAAGAAGAAAATTAATTCACTTGTATGGTCCGAAGTAGGGGTTCTTAACTTTTTTGGTGTCATGAACCCCTTCAGAAAGGAGATCCTTCTCAGAATGTTTTAAATGGATAAAATAAAATACACAGGATTACAAAGGAAACTGGGAAAATATTAGAATACAGTTCTCAAAATATTAAAAACAACAATTAAAAAAAAAAAAAACCTAAATTCATGGACCTTGAATTAGCAAGCCCTGGGAAGATATTACAGACAGACATACTGGCCTTCTGAATATACTTCCCAAACCCCCAAATCTACCTCTACAGCTTTTCAAAAGAATGCAAACCAGAGTGCCTGGCCTATCATAAGTGAAACAAAGTTTTTGGCTTTTTTTTTCCTACCCGTTGAACTCTGAACTTTAAAAAGTCTGAAATCTTTAGCAATTGCTTATTGCCTGCAGGATAGATGCAGTTAGTCTCGTGCCTTCTGGGCATGCCCTCAGCTGCAATCCTTATTGAAGTTCTTTTGCTGCTCCTTTCAAAACTGTTAAAATTCCCTCACTCAAGTGTTCTTAGCACTTATGTTGATAGGGAATACTTCAAAGGATACATCTTTACTTTATCAAATCTGATCTAATTTTGCAGATGGAATCAAAGAGGCTCATTTTGAGTCTAGTCAAGTTTGCCAAATGTCCAGAGAGGGGAGGAATAAATTCCACATCCTGATGAGTAATTAAGCCTAACGGAAATGCTCCAAAGACTGCCATGTTCTTCCGGACAGCATGATCCGGCTCACCAGCAGAGCCCCCGTCCTCATGGGTGACCCTCTTAGGAGTCTGGATGGAGATGGGAGGAAGAGACCTTGAAGGGTTGGGTTCTCCTCCTCCCCTCCCAAACTCCAGAGCTGGTGGCTGACATCAAATTTCCTTCTCAATAGTAGGCAAAGGGCTGGATGGGTTTTGCGATGGAGTCATATTATGACAGGAAATATAATGAGCTTCAGTGTGCTTGGCAGCCTTGAAAGAGCATGCTGTACAGCATAAGAGAAAGCAGGAGTTAGGTGGCCAAGGCCCTGAGTATTAACCTTCACCTTCTACCGCAGGAACAATTACACCTCTCCTCTCCCAACCTGGCACTTTTTATAAAATCCAAAACTTTATGTCGGTGCTAATTTGCCCCTGATACCTACGTTTGAAGCTGGAGCCAGGCATAAATTCAGCTGCATAGCCAGACTGCAATTTCCAACCGAGCTATTATAATTGTTACTGTAAAATGTCTGTCTGCATACGGCACACTAGGTCAAGGGGAAAAGTCATTGATTCGGCGTTCAGAAAAGTTCTGCTGTGGCTCAGAAAGGACAAGGACAATTCCACTGGTTTTATTTTATTTTATTTTATTTCATTGAAGCATGAGAGTAGTTTGCTTTACATTGAAATTGAACATGGAAGCAAAAAAAAAGGCTCTGAATCTGGTTCTTAAGGTTCTGAGCTCTGGAATCCCTTTATAAATAGCCCTTCAAACAACTGTCCGCTGGCCTCAGCTTTGGTCACTTGAGAGCATTTGCCTCATTTTGTGGTCTTTGAGGAGGCTGATGCCTTCAGGAAGGGATTTATGAGTATCCTGAATAGAAAGTATTTTACTTCCAATATCTGGAATGGGTCTTTGCCCATAGACAAACCTTGGGACATTTTTTCCTATATTCAATGAAGGAAAATACTGAGGCCAAATTTAGTAGGCATTAGGACTGAAACTAAACTATCTAGCCCATAGTTTCATACCTAGGATCCAGGTTGAGGGAACTGTATAGCAAAATAAAAGGCAAAGAGTGGTATATGGGGGATGAGATACCAAGCGTTTCTAGTCAGAATTAGTAGTAGATTAAACAGAACTGTGTCAAAGCAGTATAAATTAGAGCATGAACTAAGGGATTCAGCATTGAGATGGAGTAGAAGAGGTGTAGCAGTATAGGGATGGGATAGAACCTCAAAGCAAACCAGAACTGCTCTCAAACCCAGGAATGAAACAGGATGGACTAGGCAGGCCATCAACCCTAGGAAGCCGGAATGACAAGAGGGAGCCCTTTAGCTTCCTTTCTAGTGGAGGAAGATCATTGACTTTTTCTCTGAGGGTAAATCATGGTACTTCTTTGAGAGAAAGAGGGAGGGCCAATAGTATTGCTCATCCCAGTGTGTTCAGTACATGTTGGTGCTTCTGGACCAGGATCTATATATGTGTACAGTGATGAACATTGGAGATAAGGTTGCAGGTAGAAAATTGTCTTTGACTTACATTATCTCCTGAAGGCCCCCTGTGACACAGATCTTTGGGTTGGCTGAGTGGCAGAGATGATCAATGTTTTCCAAAAATGACTAGCAGCTTGATTTTCAAAAACTGGGTTAGGATATCCAAGAACTAGACCTTGGAGACTTTTGAACTTTTGTTTCATCACTAAGCTCCTAAAATATCTGATAGCACAATGAATGAGGAGTTAATCAACACCAGTGCCATCCCAGCTCCATACTAAAATTGATGAAAAACCAATCTCCTATAGCCAGTATTGTTAAAGTTGTTTTTCAGGATTTAAACAGAAATCTATTTCCTCCCTTAACCAATATACTTCAGGGAAAAGAAAAATCCCATAATATATCTAGTCCATTACAGACCACTAGGCATGATGGGAAATTTTCTTTTTTTCCTCCTAATCTTAAATCCTTAATCATTACAGAACTGGATAGCTCTTAACTCAAAACTAGACTCAGGCATGGAGTGGGGGAAGGGAGAGAAAAGACAGAGGTGGGCTGTGTAAGAAGTGATAGAAAAAAGGTAGTGGGGAAAGGGGACAAAATAGGAAAGTTGGAATAGTTGAAGGAGAAAGTATACATTTTGTTACAGAGAGCTATTGAATTTCCTTGAAAAAAGAAAACTTATTGAACAAGTCAAAATCCTGATTTTTCCCCTCTTTTTCCTATAGAACAATCCATATAGTAGTTGAAGTTTACATAATGCTTTAAGGCTTACAAAACATTTTGTAAGCATTATCTTATGTGATTTCAACGTTAACCAATAGGTATAACGGGTATTACTATGCTGATTTTACAGATGAGAAAAATGAGGCTATGAGAAGATTTACAAGGTTATATATTTAAAAGTGGAAGAGAAGTTAGAAGGCAATTAGTCTAGTCCCTCCATTTTACAGATGAAAAAACTAAGGCTCAAAAATATTAAACAGTTTGTATAGGATCAGACAGGTAATAAATGCCAAAGGTAAGATTTGAACCTTTTCTGACTTAATGTCCAATACTTTTTCCACTATATCATAATAGTGGCTCCTCCAACGGTAGTGAATTCATTGGTCATTAGGATTAAACAGTGAGCCATCCATCCATTTACCTCTTGCCATCCTACCCTAAGCAGTGTCATAGTAGAGAGGGAGAAAAGCAGGAATGGTCAAGTCACCATGTGTCACATTTCCAGTAATTCTGTGTGAATAGATTTGGAAACTTGTTTATGTCCAAAATTATTTCCATGAAACCTATTCACTAGCAACTTCATCGTTGGTAAGACAGCTATAGGCCATAGCTGACTGAAGGACGTTAATACCAGGATCCGGGTTGCACAGTCTTTCCATTTTGATTTAAGCTGTCATTTAAGAAGCCTCGACTTCTTCAGTGTCTGGCCCTGAAGACCTTGCTGATTTGTGTGGCTGGTTGTATGTGCAATCAAAACATCTTGCCTTCTTTTAAACAAATGCAAACACCCAATAGTCTCCTCCTAGTTAAGAACAAGATTGGTTTCTCCTTTCCCTTCCTTTTCTTTGTTCTTCTCCAGGATTTCCAGATACCATATGGAACCTGAAATAGAACTGAGGAGGAAAAATAGAAATAGGCACAAATAATTCCTTCATCATCTGATGATATTTCAAAGCATGGACATTACTTAAAGGCAACTGAAAGATACCTATTTATGGCATGTCCACGTACTGCATTATTTGCTTTTACAGACAGGACGTACCTCCTGGTAACTGACTGATAGAGAATGAACCAACCATGAAAGCTAACTCAACCCTGCTTATATCTCTTTTGCTTTCCAGAATGCCCCATGCATGCTGACTCTCAGACCTTCCTCTATAGTACAACAAGAGGATGAGGATAGTATTTCCCCCCACCACCCAACTCTACTTTCCCAGAATAATAATGGTGACTTACAGAAGAAGCACATGGAGGTGGTAGGCATGTGCAGGTAGGCACCTGACAGAGTAGTTCATAAACAATATTTAGAGGCATGAATCTTGTAGAGTCCCCTAAATCACCTTATTCAACATACTCCCTAAAGAAAGAAAAGTATAATTTATGTACTTACTAAGGAGCAACTTACTTGAAGAGCAAAACCAGCAAGTTACTGAAAGAGTACAAGTCTGAAATAAAGTAACTTGTTTATTCAGCAGCTCCCATAGTTGACCTTCTCAAGAAAGTCTAAACCATAGGATGGTACTATAAGTCTTAAGAAGACTATGTAATGCTCTGAGGGGAAAAAAAAGAGCTCACCTAATAACAAAGGAATGATATGAGAATAATTCCAAGTTGAGTTTCTTTCCAGGGGTGACTGAGAAGATCTTTAACTGTTTTATAATTCTGTATCTGCCTGTGGGTCCCTATAAATCCTTTGCATCTTAAGCATTTTCTGTTGATTGATAGAAAGATTATCCTCATACCTAATAACCATAACATATATTAAGTACCTTTGTGGAAACTGGGGACATTGTTCACATTTTGAGGAAATTTTAACATAAATTACTGTTGTTGTTTAATTATATTCAATTCTTCATGACTCTATGGGCCATAGAAAGCCAGTACTACCCCTGGAGTTTTCTTAGCACAGATACTGGAGTGTTTTGTCATTTGCTTCTGGAGGGGCCCAAGGCAAATAAAAGTTAGACAACTTGCTTCAGGTTATACAACCACTTAAATATTTGAGGTCAGATTTGAACTCAGGCTTTCCTAGTTCCAGGCCCTATATCCTCTCCACTGAGCTGCCTATCCACCTCCAACATGAGGTATGCTTAAGCCTTATTTTAGAGATTTTCTTATAGAAAACTCTGGAGTGAAGGTGAAGGACCAAAGAGAAAAATTGACCCCTTCAAGTCATCCTTTGGAATCAAATTCTACCTGTGTGAACTCAGAGACTTTGGGAGGTTCTGGACTCTTGTGCCACATGATAATATCTATAAGTACCTATCTCGAAGAATTGCTGGTAAGGCCAATAGAAATCAAATATGTAAGCTTTTATATACTTCAAGTGCTATATAAATGCCAGTAATTATGGTTATGTAACAGGGTCCAAAGAGTTAGGGTTTTTTACCCTTCAGTCTTATTAGTAAATTACCTTAAATTTGATGAAATGTGGTTTCCTCCAAATCCATTTCAAAATGAAGAGAGAAATATATTCCAAATCACAGAGCAGAGTTCAAATGCAGGCTAGTGTTCAGAAGAATTGTCCTTGCACAATCAAAACTCAAGAGGATAGAAGGCAATGAATGGCAAAAACCTTACTACCTTGGCTGATGAGGTCACAGAATTGGAGCCCACTTTTCTCTTGCCATTCTCTTACCTTGGCTTTTTTAATCTATAGAAATGTCTAGGGAAATTTTGCTTTTCACTCCCCTTCATTAAAAAATGTCAAGGTCAAAGTCTTGGCCAAGGTCTCACCACCCCTTGACTGAATTCACTCTACCTTGTTCAACCTCCTAAATGATCTCATGATAAAAGTGATTGGCTGGTGTGCATTTTTAAAAGTTAACCTATTTTCAACTATAAAATAATCTGTGGCATAGAAAACAGCATGTAGGATGAAAAAAGATCGTGTTTCGTTTCAGTGTGACATTTGCCTGGGGGAAGAAGTGCAGAGCTCATTGGCAAGCCATTGTTGAAACCCTGACCAGTCAGTTACAAAGCATCATCATTTAATATGCCAGTTGTCTCTGTGTTTTCAGGGCCAATAACTCAGCTTGTGTTGGGGGGCCAGAGAGGAAAGAGACTATAAAGGAAGATGGTATATAGGTTTTTGTAGGGGAAGACCACAGGGTAGGGTATCACTCATTTGATCTGATGATTTCTGAAATAAGTTTTATTTAGTTAATTCCCCCTTGCACATTACTACAGTGTGGCCCAGTTCCAGTTAGTTAGATCTGGGTCAGTCTGGATGATTACAGCCTCTCCACTAAAGGATACAACAAATTAAGGACTTGAACCCTACTAATCACCCTGACTCGGACCAGCCAGATCAAGGTAGTCACCTGTTTCATGAGATCTGGGACTGTCTATTGACCCCAAATGCAAGCTGAAACCACCAGTCTCTAAAGTCGAAGGCAGAAAGGTCAACAAATCTGAGCCTATTACAGCAACCTGCAAACCCTACACATTTCAGTGTTTAGACATCAGTGCAAGATCCTTGCTCCCTTTCATGACTTCATGCTTTGTTACCAACTTACCATTAACAGGGTTCAGCCAATGCAGGGCTTTTGACTCTCTCTCCCCCCCTTACCCTTCGTCTGTCAGCCTTTTCTTCATCAACTATATTTGTTACAATCACGTCCTGTCAACTGTCACAGCTTACATACAGACTGCCAGTAAATATGTCTTTCCACTCATTAGACATTCCTCCCAGTCACCTTGGGATTTCTACCTTGTCTATCTCACTCCAAAAAACTTTTGTTCAGAAGTAAGAGACACCCACTGAGCGATGTCAGCTTGCGGCCATTACTTCAGGAAGTGACAGAAAATACCAAACTGTCACTCATTAGGATCCATTTTTTTCCAGAGTTGATGTAAGTCAGACTTTGCCCCCAAAACGAATCATGATTTATTTAATATATTTGCTTCTACAAGTGTCAGCTCATCAGCTTAAAATGTTTCTCCTTTAACTCTATTGAGAACTGTACAGAAAGTTTTCTTTGAAACCTAGTTTTTGCTTTAAGGCTTAATAATTAAAACAGAGCCGAGAACAGTCAAGACTCTGCTCTATAGGTGCACTTTGGTGGCCCTTGGTTTTATAATTATATGTACAAAGCAGCCGTGTTAGAATTATCGCTGGACACACTGGGGAAATTGCCTCCCGCTGAGCAAACTGGCTTTTTCTGCCAGGCGCACTGGGCTGGGGCAAGATAAAATGAAATCTGGGGACAATTTTAAAGCAGGGACAAAAATAACAATTAGGGAATCGAGAAGGAGAAAAATGCAATTTCTTAATTGCACTATGGATATGTTGGCAGGTAGCTCCCCACCCAGGCTGCAGGAGCCTGGCGACTCTATCCAGAGCCTTCCAGGACCAACCAGAAGCCTGGGGAACAAGGACAAAGGCATCTGGGCAATGGCTTCCCAAAAAAAGACAACCCCAAGCATTATGTCAACCTGGATATTAGAAGGGATCAAAGGAGATACCAAGCCAAGAAGAAGATTTGTTTCAGCCATCTGCCTACTTCCTGTCTTTGGAGAGTCAAGGCCTGAGGTCAGCTGAAGCCTTTGTCACTTCCTGATACAATCTCAGCTTTCAAAGGCATTTTTCCTATCTTATCAAATTCAACTTCTTACTTAATTTGAGAACCTCCTTTACAATGGCTAGCCTCTTCTTAAATAACTCTAGTGACAGGAGGCTTACTACCTGGTTTGGAACTAATTAGTGCTTCCTCACCAGGAAGGAAAACAACCCTGGAGACACCATCAACAGTGGCCATAGCGGGGTACATAGCACCTCCAGTCCTTCCAGGTGATTAGTTGTAGTGATAGCAGCATCAGCTAATATGACATGTAATGGATATCATGTTGAGTGCATAGCCAATGTAATCTAAGACAAAAATAATCCAGCAACCATTGTCTTTCCCCAACACAGGAAGATACTAACACAGATACATTAGTAAGACCATGCTATGCACCTAAGGCTGGACTTGCCAGCAAGTATCCAGGAATACATTCGTCAAAATGTTTTTTGTTATGCACTGAAGTGAAATTTGTTCATTTAAATAAACATAGAAAGGAGGAAAAGTAGAAAGTTTGGTAGAATTTTCCATTTGTTATTTGGGGATCTTTTGCCCAATTTAATCAATTAATACTAGTCTCTCCCACAGATTAGGCAAGGGCACCAAGGAAAGCAGATACCCCTAAAAATCTCCCTCTCCTTTTGCCCAGTGACTGAAATCCCACTATCATAGCATCATCCCTTTGGTATAAGGTTTGGATCTCTGATAGAGAGAAACACTCCATTCTGAGGAACGACCCAGAGCATTCCATCTTTAAATCTCTGGATTTTGTCCCCGTGCTTCAGCTCTCACTACCACTTTGGACCCTTTCTCCATGTCCCCCCCCCAAATCTGCCTTTTATGTATTGTCTTTTCCCATTATAACGTAAGATCCTTATGGACTGAAATTGTCCTTCTTTTTGTTTATATTTACATCCCCAGGCTACATAGTGTCTGGCACACAGGAAGTGTTACTAAATGCTTGTTGATTTGTCTTGGCTTAAGCCATTATCAATCAATCCAACTAGTATGAATTAAAGACGTATGTAAGCAGGTTTTACCAGGGAAATAAGAAGAAGGACAGCTAGGTGGACAGTAGATACACTCTGGGCTTGGAATTGGGTATCTTGAGTTCAAATCTGGCTTCAGATATTTAGGAGCTGTGTGATTCTAGGCAAGTCACTTAGCCCTGTTTGTTTCAGTTTCTTATCTGTAAAATGAGCTGGAAAAGGAAATGGCAAACCATTACAGTATCTCTGCCAAAAAAAAAATCCCCAAATGGGGTCACAAAGAGTTGGACACAAATAAACAATAAGAGAGGAAGAAAAAAGAAGAAATGCAAATGGAGCCACCAAAGGCAAAGATGAAACAATTCGACCCCTTTCCTTATCCCTGTGGATCACTCAAGAATGGGGAGTAAGAAACATAAGATTAGCTTCCTCAGGTCAGTTTCAGTGTTATTTTACAAGGCAGGCTAATAATGAATAACATTCATACAATGTTTTATATAAATGTAACATTTATACAATGTTTTATATAAATGTAACATTTAAATAATGTTTAATACAACCACTTTATATATGTTACCTCATTTGATCCCTTACTTTAAGCGAGAGAAAAAAGAAAGAAAGAAAGAAGAAAGGAAAAGGCAGAGAGAAAGAAAGAGAAAAAGATAAAGAAAGAGAGAGAGAGGGGAAGGAAGGAAGGAAGGAAGGAAGGAAGGAAGGAAGGAAGGAAGGAAGGAAGGAAGGAAGGAAGGAAGGAAGGAGAGAGAGAGAGAGAGAAAAAAGAGAAAGAAGGAAAGTAAGAAAGAGAAAAGAAAGAAAGAAAGGAAGAAAATGAGAGAGAAAAAGAGAGAGGAAGGAAGGAAAGATGAAAGAAAGAGAGTAAGAGGGAGGGAGGAAAGATGGAAGGAAGGAAGAAAAGGAAGAAAGGAAGAAAGGAAGGAAGAAAGGAAGAAAGAAAAGAAGGAAGGAAGAAAGGAAGGAAGAGGAAGAAAGGAAGGAAGAGGAAGAAAGGAAGGAAGAGGAAGAAAGGAAGGAAGGAAGAGGAATGAAAAAAGAAGGAAGAAAGAGAAAGAAAGAAAAAGAAAGAGAGGGAGGAAGGAAAGATGAAAGGAAGAAAGAGAGAGTAAGGGGGAGAGAAAGATAGAAGAAAGGAAGGAAGGAGAAAGAAAGAAAGAAGGAACAAATGGAGGGAGGGAGGAAAGGAGGAGGGAGGGAGGAAAGGAGGAGGGAGGGAGGAAAGGAGGAACGGAGGAAGGAAGGGAAGGAGTCAATGAATTTGGCTCCTTTGTTGAGTTTCCCCACTAATTTCTCCTTAATCCTTGGAAAGGAATTATGGTGATTAAAAATTCTCTCAGGGACTATGAAAGGCCCTTTAAAATAATCTCAGCATCAGACAATGTTAGAGCTGAAAAGGATATTAATAAAATATTGAATCTACCATTCCCTCCTTCCAATCCTTATCTTTTAATGATGGGGAAGCTAGAAAGACCGGAGAGTGGGAAGTCATCAGGTTGTAGCCTGGAATTCTCCAAATGTTTTATATATTTTTAATATGGTACAGGGAGGGGAATGAGTATTCAAAAGAGTAGCTCTAGGGGCTCTCCAACTAGAGCTACAACTAGAAATTTTGGCTTTTGGGGGCAAGCAGCAATATCCTCAAACCAAATCTGTATTTCATTATGTAAAAATAATAAAAATAATTCATTATGTGACAATGATACCTGAAATTAATAGAAATTCAATTGAGTGTGAAGGAAGAATGCTTACCCTATAGTAACTCTACTTGTACTCTCTGAATTTAGCACCATGCCCCAGTCACCCTGACCTAGTTATGCCCATGCCTCCACATCAAACCTGGGCTGTTTCTGGTGAGAATTCTGCAGCATTCGATTTGAAGCATCCTAACTGATAAAAATTGCTGTATAAAAACATAAGCCACCCAAAGATCACTCCCTTCAACCTCCAGCCCCCTAACATAAGCATTAGTATCATAGAGTTATAGGAAAGAGAAGAGTGAGCCAATTCCCTCATTTTTTAGATCCAGAAATCTTTTTTTTTTTTTTTTCACCACTTAGAGAAGTGACTTATACAAGATCATGCAGTGAATTAGTTAGAGTCTGGTCTAGCATATCATATTGATACTTCACCAGTAGTAGCAGATGGGGTTAACTCCTACTATACACAGTATCAGACCAGGTGGGGAATAAAATAGAAAGAAGGCAGTGGCTACTTCTGCCCTTCAGGAGCTCCATTACTCCCAGAGAGTAAATTAGCCCCTTTGGGAAGTGTATTAACTCCCTCAATCCACTCGAGCCCCACTTGGCACACCATGGCAGGGATGTACTGACAGGAGTTTAGTACTCATAGATAAATGATACTAATTGGTACTCTTGGGGAGTCCTTTCTGTACCAGGAGACTACAGCTCAATATTCAGAACTTGCTGGTTCGATTTCACATCAACACAATATCTGTTCTTGATGTAGGAGGAATCTTTCTCAAATCCGAAAGTGGTTTCTGAAGCCCAAACCATAGACATCTCAGGATCACACAGAAATGCAGCTGCCTCTGGGATGAAATAGGGCAGCGTTCTAACAACCCTGCCTGGCATCCCCCAAGTGGTCTGCTGCTGCTGGGGCTCTGCTGCTGCTGCTGCTGCTGCTTCCAGGAAAACCAAGCAGAGGAATCACTTGGTTTCCCTTTTTTTCCCTGTCACAACCTGTCAGAATGGGGTTCTTGCAAAAGCCAGCAATCCTACTGGATGTTCAAGGTGAGGCCTTTTATCACCCTAGGTCAATTCCCCCCAAGGAAGCTGGATGTTGGCTCCCACTTCACCAGGATAAGGAGGATATATAAAGAATCCAGCTCCAGGCAAACTTTGACATGGCTTCAAGGTCTTCCTGCTCTGCTTTTTCACCCTTACCCTGAACCATACCCAGCTCCTATGGAGAGAGATGGCTATAGAGTGAGGAAGAATTGGTTACGTCCCTGAGCTCCTTTAGAGTTTGAAATAGAAAGACAGATTCAGAGACAGTGAAATATCTGCCACTGAGTATCCAATATAGTTAAAGAGAGCACTGGTCTGGGAACCAGGACACTTGGGTCTGTGTCCCCTCATGTCCAGGGCATTTAATCCCTCCCCAAGCCTCAGCCTTCTCATCTAAAATGAATACCCCTTAGACTAAATGATCTTTAAAACCCCTTCCAACCTTGATTCTATATTTTAGCTTCATCCCTGGCTACTAGAGTTGGTGCAGACCTGGTTCCAACCTGTGTCTCAAACTTTACATCACATCATTTCTTTCAATCACTATACATCCCAGCCAAACTGAACTATCTCCCAAACTTGCCAGTTTAACCAAACTATGTGTGTGTGTATATATATTTACATATACATACACCTATATAGATATACCAAAAAAAATTTTACTGAATTAGAAAAAATATTAACAAAATTCACTTGGACAACAAAAAGTCAAGAAAATTAAAAGAAATATTGAAAAAAAATGTAAAGGAGGGAAGTTTAGCAATACCAAATCTTAAATTCTACTATAAGGCAGTAATTATCAGAGTTATCTGGTACTAGCTAAGAAATAAAAAGGTAGATCAGTGGAACAGAGTAAATACAGAATTTACAGCAGCAAATAAACTTGATAGCCTTGTATTTGATAAGTGTAAAGACTTAAGATTTGGGGATAGTTATTCATTATTTGATAAAAATTGTTGGGAAAATTAGAAAGTATGGCCCAAAGTGACAAAATCTTCATTTACCAAGGTAAGGTTAAAATGGATACATGATGTAGAGCTAGGTCTAGTACAAATATTAAAAAAAAATTAGAAGAATATAAAACACATTATCTCTAGATCTATAAGTCTATGATTTCTCATACCCAGACATTTCTGGAGGTCACCCCACATGCATAGAATATATTTCTTCCTCAATTTAGCCTTAGAAAATCCTTCTCTTCCTCAAATCTCAACTCAGTAGCTACCTCCTCCAGCAATACCTCCCTGATATTCCTAACTGTTTAATGTTCTCTCTGTCCTCCAATACTTTGTCTGGATCTTCTCTTTATTCCCATCATTCTAATTTGTATTTTTTTTTTATCCATGTATATGTCACACTCTCCCCACCTGCCAAGTAGAATGTTAGGTGATAAACCATTTGGATTTAGAGTTTCCTTTTGGTTTTGGGGTCCATTTTTAAATTTTTTCTTGATCTCTATACTCATATAGGTACACCTATATGGTGTAATAATAAGGCATCATATAGTGCCTTATTATAAGTGCCTTATATTATTATAATTATTAGACAAGAGCACAAAGCTATCAATCCATCCCCATTTTACAAATAAGGTCCATAGTAATTGCTTTAAAAAATAAATGGATAAATGTACAATTGAATGGAATTGGCATCTGTCCTTCTTGCCCAATCTGGGCCATGGATTCCAAGATTTCCTGGCTCTAGGCTGCACACCCATGCTGTCTCATTCCTGGCCTAGCTAGTCCTGCAGGTCTTGACCTAGTGCTGTCCACACATCCCAACTTGATGCTCCCTAAGCCTCATGGCAACCGATCAAACGTCGGCTCCAGGCTACATGCCATCAGGAAGTGATAAAGAACCCCATCCTTGCGCCTGTATGAGGAAGTTAGGAGCAGGCAAAGCTGCCCCCCCCCCCCCCCCCCGCTCCCTCAACAGGAATCAGCAGCTCCAGTGCCATTCCTGTGAGGGGTCAGGGAAAAGGGGATAGTGTTAACCCCCAGCTGGTGATGAAGACGAAATATTTCAATTCCTAAGGTCCACCAGCCCTTGAAAAAAGGATTGGAGAGAGTGGTTTGCCAGGAAAGACTCCCCAATAAATCCCCAACTCCTTCTGCAGAGCAGCGATGGGCAAAAATCGCGGGGGTACTTGTGGAAATGCTGCCAAACGTCCTGCAAATTGAGCCCTTTCATGTTACTGACGTCCCCCAGCTCAGAGGGAAGATCAGATATGAATGCGTTTGATGAGGTTAAGTCCATTTTCAACCCTTTATTCCAGCTTTTAAAACCGTCATCTGTTTTAAGAACTGAGCCGCTTTTAATGGGCAGGTGGCAGGGAGGATGGGGCGTCCGCATTTCCGCGTGAAAGCCCAGGGACACTGGGGCTGAGGGATGCACCTTAACCTTTCTTCTCCTGACCCAGTAATGAGGAGCAGCCCCTCCCTGCAGAGCTCTAAAAATAGTTGGTGATGATTTGCAGCTCCACACAGAAAGGAAACAGTGCTAATTATAACAGGAGGGATGTAAGGGGGTGGGGTGTTAGGGGAGATTGGTTTATGTCTTAGTCCTTGGGGGTTAGACTCAAGTAGGGATCCCATTTCCCGAGTGCATTCTTTTTTTTTTCCCTCTTTTGGGCTGGATGGGTTGGGAAGCACATTTTCCACCTCCTCCATAAAGCCTTTCCTGATTGCTCCAGGTCCCCGGATCTCCCTGGAACTTACTGGCCCCTGCCACTCATTGGCATTGAGCATGGAGCTCTGGAGCCCAAAGGGTGCCAGAGATTATATAGGTTTTGGTAATCTGCAATCCTGGCATTCCCAGAAGTAGACTTTTAGGAGTCCATGAACATGGATATTTTTATTCTCACTAATCTTTAACTGAAGTGAGCATTCCCTTCAATTATTTAAAATCATTATTCTAAAATGGGGTTCAGAGGCTTCATCAGACTGCCAAGGGGTCCATGACACATAAAAAGGTTCAGAACCCCTACTCTAGTCCAGCTTTCTCATTTGACAGAAAAAAACCCCAATAAATTCCCAGCTCTTCTGCAGAACAGCAAAGGGCAAAAATCGCGGGGGTACTTGTGGAAAAAAAAACTAAGGACCAAAAATTAAGAGAGGAAGTGATTTAACCCCATCAAACTGAGATCTCCAGTTTTCCTGTTTAAAACCATTTCTATTATGCCAGGCTGACTTTTTTTATTTCTTGGTACTCTCATTCTTCCTCTTACAAAAACCCAGCAATATTGTAAAGTCTTGAAGAGGAAGAACCATGTTTTATAATAATAGCTAGCATTTATATAGCAGTTTGAAGTTTGCAGAGTCCCTTTAAAATATCCTATTTGATCCCCAAAACAATCCTGTAATTTATGCTATTATTAACCCCATTTTGCAAATGAGAAAACTAAGGTAAATAGCAGTGTGACTGAGCTCAAACTCCTATCTTCCTGACTTCAATCCCAGTGTTCAATCCACTGCAATATATATAGTTGCCTCATTCACCTTTGTGACCACACAGTAGATAGCACAAGCCCCAGCATGTAGAAAGTGGCTCAGTAAGTGATCTGATAACAATAGCTCATGCCTATATTACCCTTTGAAATTTAACCAAGTTTTCTTTGGAACCATCACTATGTGGTATGAGTCTTATATATTCTAATCCTTATCTTGCAAAAAAGGAAACATACACAGAATGATTACATTGTTCATAGTCACATGCATAGTAAATAACATTTTGAACCCGTTAATACTTTTAACATTTATGAAATACCTACTCTATGCCAACTGGGCAACTAAATGTCTCAATGGATAGAACACTGGACTTGGAATCAGAAAGGAAAACCTCAGACACTTACTTACTGATTGTGTTACCCTGGATAAGTCACTTGATTTCTATTTTCATCAGAAGAAGGAAATGGCAAATTGTTTCAATATCTCAGCCAAGAAAACCCCAGAGATAATATTGATGTGTTATGTTCCATGGGATCAGGAAGGATCGGGTTCAATTGAACAACTGAACAAAGAACTAAGCATTTTATAAATATTATCTCATTTGTCTTCATAACAACTCTGGGAGGTAGGTACTATCATCAACTACAATTTTTAGTTGAAGAAATCAAAAGCAGACAAAGGTTGACTTTCCCTGATTCACCTACCAGTAAATAAATGTCTGAGACTAGATTTGATGTAGGCTATACACCCAGATATCTATCCAATTACCTACCACCTAGCTGCCTCTGTTGACTTGTGGTTGAAAATGCAGTGTTCTTTCCACACCCCTATGTCTGCTCTGGAGAGAGAGTGGACAATGGAGATCCAGAAGAGAATTCTTCCTTCTTTATTGAGCTTTGGGGAGTCAAATTGGAACAGGTGGGTTGAAATAGGACAAAGTTGGAGATAATGTTGTTCTCAGCGTAAAAGAGTGCCCACAATGGAGAACAAGGAAGACATTCATCTGTATGTCATCCCTCAGTACGCAGAATAGGGATTTTCACAGAGTAAATACCTAAAAAAAGTTTGTTGAATGGATGATTAATTGAAGTTTAGACCCAATCCAAATGGTGCTAAAGGTATACAACTACAGAAAAGCAAAGGTTTGGGGGATGAAAAGAATCACACTCTTTTGAGTTTTTAAAATATCCTACAATCACAGCCTGGAAAACAGGACTGCATGGCCTTCCTTGTCATTATCATCCCATTTTTACATTTTATTCTTTTCCAACATACTCATGTCACTTTCACTTTTGCTGACACCTTCAATCTGCAGGTAGATTTTTGACCCCATTGCCATTTTAAAAGCCTCAACTCATATGACCCTTTTTTTCTTAACAACTTTTTTCCTTTCATTCTGGGGAACAATCCTCTAAAAGAAACTCAGAAAATCAGTCTTGGTAAATGACCTAAAACAGTTCCCTAGAGAGGACAGAGCTGGAGTGGGAGGACAGGTGAGGGGATGAGGAAATCATTGAACTAGATAGTATATTATAACTCATTTTTCAGAGGAAAAGTGACATCTCCAAGGTCACACAGCTACTAAGTCATAAGTCATTGAATCTCTTCAACTAGAAATTCAGCTAAGTAAAAATTCTCCTGCTGATTGTACAGCATCATTCCACAGAATTAGGCCAACAAAGGGAATAATTGCTACTGGAGGCTGGGGGGAAGGGGGAGAATCAAGGTTAAAGTCTGGGGCATAAAGGGATGGAAACAAGAAAAATCGTTCAGCTCAACAATTTGGAAAGTAATGGTTAGTGAGGGAGGGAGATGCATTATATGCAGGTGTACAGAAAGCACTCTGCTGAGATCCTCTCGCTCTCTCTTCCATTTTCCTTTGTCAAGAGGCCTTTGATTGAAGATGCGATTGTCTTCTGAAGAAAAGATAAAATACTACTGAATGGTTTGAGTGATCAGCTGTAACTTCTTGGGTGCAGCAAAAAAAGGGAATGCTAATGGATTTGTTCACTAAATTACAGGGGAAAGAGACAAGGAAAAACCCTGCCTAAACAGCAGATTTAGTAGGAAAGCAGCCATCTGTGGCTCTGCTTCAGAGGAACTATGTGTGGAGCAAGGGTTTCAATAACATCCCACAGGGAGTCAGGAGTTGACCACAGGCAAAAGGGTTCCTGGAAATTCAGGCAAGACCTCGACTTCCTCTCCCATTCAAACAAGGTGGAGATGCTTTTTTGAGTTGGGTCAGACTGCCATAGAGGATGTTTGTACCATTGACCAGTGGTGGCTAAGCATCTTGGTGGTCCACTACTTTGTTCCCAAGTTCTTGCTTATAGAATGTCTCTAATTCCTCAAAAGTGGGCCCTGTAGTCTGGCAATATGGAAATCTGCCAGCTTTTCAGGGGGAAAATGGTCCAGCCTCTTCTCTTCCTATCACCACAGATTAAAAGTTCCATCAAGCTGCCCACATAAAGGTTATTATAAATAAAAAACCTGAACATCCCAAAATGAAGATCAACAAGCTAGATTTTATTAAGTGTTTTCTATGTGCCAGACACTGTGCTAAGTGTTGGGGTGGGGGAGACAAAGAAAGGCAAAAACCTTGTTTCTTTCCTCAAGGAGTTCACATTTAAGTGAAAGATATGACAAGCAAACAACTAGAAGAGTTTCACGATTTATATAATATAAAGGAGAGATAATCTCAAAGAGCAGTGGATAGAGTGCTGGTCTGGAGTCAGGAAAACTCATCTTCCTGAGTTCAAATCCAGCTTCAGACACTAACTAGACATGTGATCTTGGACAAGCCATGTAACTCTGTTTGCCTCAGTTTCCTTGTCTGTAAAATGAGCTGGAGAAGGAAATGGCAAGCCACTCTATTGTCTTTGCCAAAAAAAACTCAAATGGTATCACAAAGAGTCAGACATAACTGAAAAACAGCTGAACAACAAATACACACACATATAAATGTCTATAAACATACACACACACACACATATATATATATGTATATATATATATGTATATATATATACATATATATATATGTAGTGTGTGTGTGTGAAATAAAAGATTAGAAGATATAATTCTCTGAGATTCCTTTTAGGACAGAACATCTTAACTTAGAGTCTACAGATCATCCAGAGACAGATTTCAAGAAAGGTCCATGAACTTGGATTGGAAAAGAATTTTTTTATTTTCATTAACTTTGGTTTGTAATTCCATAAATGTTATTTTGTACATTTAGAAACAATACTATGAGAAGGGGTGCATAGACATCTCTAGACTGTCAAAGGGGTCCATCTTGCTCTCTCTCTCTCTCTCTCTCTGTCTGTCTTTCTCTCTCTCTCTCTTTCTCTCTCTGTCTCTCTCCCTCCCTCTCTGTCTCTGTCTCTATCTCTTTCTCCCTCCCTCTCCCTCTCCCTCCCTCCCTCCCTCCTTCCCTCTCTCTCTCATACAAAAACACACATACAATGTTAAGAATCCCAGTTCTAGAGTTAAATCTTTGATTTGTGATCTATGTCAGAGGTCCCCAACCTTAGATGAAGGGGGTGGGTTTTGGTCAGGGGGGTGTGTATCACAATAAATGATTGGCAACCAGAGGTGAAGTGGCCAAAATCACTCAGCTAGTTATGGGCATATTATAATTCCAGTCCTATTCTCCCAGTCAGCTAATTTCAATCAAAGAGGGGAATCAAGGTCCTCACCTTCTCCCCTCACATCTAACTTTTGCAGCTATAGGAGCAGAGCTAGGCCACATTGAGACTGAGAGTATATGCCCTGGTATTTCTGTAACCATGAATTGGAAGCTACATCCCAGGAGTTCCTTTTCAAAAAGGCTAAATTTAGTGTGTCACTGCAGGCTGCGCTGTTCTTGTCAATGTCAGCAAAGGGAGCCAAAATCAAAGAGTTTAGGATTGAGAAAGACCATTGACTCCAAACATGTCACTTTACTGATGAGTAAACTGAGTCTCAGAGAAGGTAAGTGGTTTGTCTAAGGTCACACAGCTCATTAGCAACAGAGTCAGGGCTGGAATTCAGATTTACTGACACCTAGTTCAGAGTAATTTTCAGTAGGTTATGCTGCCTACTAGGTTGACATATTAAAAATAAGTTCTATGGGGGAAAGGGAGAAAGAAGGATAGGGAGAGAGGGAGAGAGAGAGAGAGAGAGAGAGAGAGAGAGAGAGAGAGAGAGAGAGAAAGGGAGGGAAGGAGGAGAGGAGAGAGAGGGGAAGGAAGGAAGAAAAATAATACAAAGTAAAAGTCAAATGAGCCAAAAGATTTTACTCTTTTAAAATGAGAAAGAGTCTGGTTATTCTAAATAAACTTTACATTTTTATAAATTTAAAGGGGGAAGCAATAATGGGAAAATGTCAAGAATATTATAGCAAAAAATGTTTCCTCCTTGTGACAAGTGCCCTTGTCACTCATAAGAATGTATTTGTGATATCAATTATAATTGTCAAGTTTGCTCCAAGATGACATCAGTCTTGTTCTTCACTCTTTCCCTTTGTATTCAGTAAGAATAAGAATTCATCTATATCTCCATTCTAAGCCTTCCTGATCATTGCCTGCACTGAAACCCCAAAATACAAGTCCCTAAATACTGCCGGAAGCCAGGTGGCTCATTACCGGCAGGAGTTGTTGGGGGGGGGTGGAGGACTCTCCCCACGGTGACTGGGAAGGGAAGAGGTTAACTATGACCCCAGCTGGCTCCCTCAGGATGTATTGTCATTTAGTGAGAATTGGTATCTAACGCTTCTCCTACTTATTATGTGACCCTGTTCAAATTGCTTTCCTTCTCTGAGCCTGTTTCCTCATGTATAAAATGGGGATCATAGTACTTTTTTTATTAAAGCTTTTTATTTACAGAACATATGAGTGATTTTTCTATGTTGACCTTTGCAAAAAAATTTTTTGTTCCAAATTTTTCCCCTCCTTCCCTCCACCCCCACCCCTATATGACAGGTAGTCTAATACATATTAAATATGTTAAATTATATGACAAATCCAATACAAGTATACATATCTATACAGTTATCTTACTGCATAAGAAAAATCAGATCCAAAAAGAGAAAAAGAAAAAACAACCTAAGAAGGAAAACAAAATGTAAGCAAATATTCACAGAAAGCATTAAAATGTTGTGGTCCACACTCAGTTCCCACAGGCCTCGATCTGGATGTATGTGACTATCTTCATCGCTGAACAACAGGAATCTGTTTGAATCACCTCATTGTTGAAGAGAGCCATGTCCATCAGAATTGACATAGTACTTTTGCTATCTACTTGACAATGTTGTTATGTGAATCAGATACATCAATATATTCAAAATACTTGATCAATCTTAAAATCCTCTATAATTGTGAACTCCTTGAGGGCAGGGATTGTATTTTGTCTTTTATTGAATCTCCAGCATTTAGCACAGTGTCTAACACATAGTAGTCACTTAACAAATGTTTATCAATGGACATAAGCTATTGAAAATGTATTTACTCTCAAAGATAGGAGAACAAGGCTCTCAGGTTGATTTTAAATTGTTGGTTTTTTTTTTCAGGGGGAGGGGGAGTTGTACTTGTATCACCAACATCTAATACAATTCTGGCATATAGTAAGGCTCATACTAAGTACTTAACAAATAATGATTCCAGGTAAGCAAGTAAATCAATGCATAAGCCTCCTGTGTCAGTTGCTGGGGATATAAATACAAAGAATGAAATAATTCTTCCTCATAATGAATAAGACAATTAAAGCTTTTCTCAATTTAATGTCCATTTTTTTTCACCCCATTCAGCTGATTCAAGAAACATGTGAGAAGCACCTGCTTTGTGCATATAAGCCATCATGCTGTTCACTAAACATTTAAAGACAAAAATGAAATTCTTTGCCCTCAGATAGTTTCATACCATATGAAAATGATACCTTAACAAGAGTATCATTAAAAGTTAGTCTGTAGTGGGCCAGAGAAGGAAGCTTTCAAATGCCTACAGTTGTCCCTTTATAAAGAAATAATTTACTCTATATATAGCACTTTAAAGTTTGCAAAGAATTGGACAAATGTCTTATTTAAATCTTTCAACAACTTTATCAGGTAGACTGTCATTTTAATCGTATGCAACTCTCTATGTCCTCATTTGTTTCTTGGCAAAGATACTGAAATAGTTTACCATTTCCTTCTCTAGCTCATTTTACAAATGAGGAAACTGAGGTAAACAGAGTTAAATGGCTTACCCAAGTATAAGTGTTTGAATTCATGAAATCAAGTCTTCCAGATTCCAGGACTCTACACAGTGCACCACTTAGTTACCCCTGACAGGTAGGTAGGTAGATGGCATTATAAGACTCATTTTACAGATAATAATAACTAATATTTATATAGTATATAATAATAAATATATAGTAGTTATATAGTAATATATAATATAATATTTCTATAGCACTATATTATATAATATATTTATATAGCAACTTAAGATTTGAGAAGTATTTTCACGTATTACTTGATTTGACCCTCACAACAACTTTGTGAGGCAGGTGCTATTATTATTATTATTATTATTATTATTAGGCCCATTTTACAGACACTAGGGCTGGAAAAGTTTACTGACTTCCCTAGGATTCATAGTTATTGTTTGTGGCAGGACTCAAATCAAGGTCTTCCTGATTCCAAATTCAGCGCTCTATCCATTCCCCAGGCTGCTCCTTCAGAGCCTGAGAGACTCGAGAAGGAGCCTAGAAATGGAATTCTGAAAGCAGGCCCAGTCTCACAGTGCCCACTCCTATCTGAGGTCCACAGGCCCGGGCAGTTTGGACACAGCGAGTAGCACCTATTCTATGCCCAGTACTGTGCCAGGCAGGGTACAGAAGGCCAAGTAGAAGATACCCACATTACTAACAATGCCAGTCATTCACCAGCACTTCCCAAGCACCTATTATGGACAAAGAGTGACGTGTCTCAAGCTGCCATTGCCAAGTGACAGATGATCAGGGGAACCAGTGAGTTCCAGAGGAGACAAGAGGAAGAGCAGGTCTCTGCCAGCGAGGAACACTCCACAGAGGAAGTGGGATTCCATGGGGGATCATAGGATTTAAAACTGGAAGGTCCCTGAGAGATCATCTGGTCCACACCTCCGCCCCAGCACCCCTCCTCCTCGGATGTCACATATGCAGCCCATTGCCAGGCCAGACTTGAAGCGTGCCAGCTTGGTAGGAGCTTCTGCTACTCTAACAGGGAGTTAGTCACCTCCACGCTGTGATTATTCAATCTGAATGCTCCAGAGGCAGACCAGCAGAGTATCAGGGGTCATAGTTATATATAGAGTATATAGAGAGAAAATATATAGAGAGAATAACTATTCAGGGGTCAGCCCTGAAGTCAGAAAGCCTAGGGGTTCAAATCTTGATTTTTCTATGTATTGTCTGTGGACCTTACACAAATCATTTCCTAAGCCACAGTTTCCCAATTTCTAAAATGGGCTTAAGAATAATTACCATCTACATGAAAGGGTTGTTTTGAGCCTTAAATGAGATAATCTTTTGTACAGCACTTTACAAACTTTAAAATGTTGTATAAATTCTGTTATTACAGAAGCATCTAGTGTAGGGAATAGAGTGCTGGACTTGGGTCTAGAGAATTCTGAGTTTGAATCATTCTGGGTAAATCATTTAAACTTCTCAGATTCCAGTTCCTCATCTGCAAAATGTGTATGAGAATTATGTCTCCCTTACAAGGCTGAAAGGATTAAATGAAATAATATTTGTAAGACTCCTTGATAACCTTTAAATGCTATATAAATGTTATGTATCATTATTACTACTCTGGTTCACATACTGACCAGTACCACTCTTAACTTCTCAGTTCCACAGATAACTCTAAGTTTATAAATTAAAATTTTCATGGGTAAAGGAAGTTTCTCCATCAACTTTTCCAGTCTAAGAAATTGCAGATCTGGGCCAATAATGATGGATTCTTCTAATCTCTGATCCTTTTTGGCCCTCTGCTACTTCTCAGAGCCTTAAATAAGGCTCATGATCATGTATTGTAAATACAAGTGCAGGTCTATTCATTTTTGGCCTCTTCCTTTCTCTCTCAGATCACCTAGCCTTGTTACATCATGGCAATGAGCAGCACTGAAGCAAGAATTATAGAATAATGACATAAAACCAGAAGAGATAACTGATTATTTAGTGCAATTCCCATACTTTACAAGAGAAAAACCTGAGTTCCAAGTAAATAAAAATCACATGTTCACATTCACATAACTTTTAAAAAGCAGAGACCAAATTACAAGTTCCAATCTGCTTCTTTTCCTGCTAGACCTTATTATACTATCTGGTTTTTCCATCTGTCATTAGAATCAACTCCCAAATAACACCCCCCCACCCTTTGTATGTTACCTCTCTGTATTCGAATATGAGCTACTTTAGAGAAGGGACCATCTCACCTCTTTGCTTATTCCTAGTGTTTGCTTGGTACATATTAGGTACTCAATAAATGTTGGGAGAGGAGAGGTTTCTATTAGAATCAATTATGGATCTAAAACTGGAACCGAGCAACAGAAAAGATGGTGTGCTTTAAAAAAAAAAAGGAAGGAAGGAAGGAAGGAAGGAAGGAAGGAAGGAAGGAAGGAAGAAAGGAAGGAAGGAAGGAAGGAAGGAAGGAGTTTGGGAGAAAGATGAGTTCTGTTTTGAATGTGTAATGTTTAAGATGTTTAGGGAACAAGACTTGGAAATGTCTAGTCGGCACATATAGAAATAGAAATTATGCATATACATATATATATATGAGGGAGAGAGAAATAAAAACTGATATGATCAGTAAGACAGAAAAGGGAAATATCAGGAGGGAGATTTGGGGAATAAAAGGCATGGCATAGGTGATGAGCTAACCAAGGAGATTGAGTGATGATCAGACAGATCAAAAAAAAAAAAAAAAGGAAACATGAAAGTTGTGTAACAAGAACCCAAAAAAGAGAGGATATCTAGGAGAAAAGGACAGTCAATGGTACGAAAGCCTACAGAGAGATCAGGAAGAATGGAGTGGGGAAAAATGGCCAGTGGATTTGGCAATTAAGAGATCATTGGTAACTATGGAGAGACCAGTTTCAGTTGAGTGATCGGGTTAGAAGCAGGATTGCAGGGGGCTGAGATATGAATAAAAGGAAAGGAAGTGGAGGCAAGAAGCATACACAGCTTCTCTCCCTCCCTTAGGCTTTTGCCTGTGAAAGGGAGGAGAGATATAGGACAATAGCTACAAGGGATGTTAGGGTCAAGTGAAGGTTTTTTTGAAGATGGGAGAGACAGAGCTTGTTTCTAGGCAGCAGGGAAGGCTTTATTAGATAGGGAGGGATGAAAGATTATTGGGAAAGAGGATGATTTAGGGGTCAGCATGCTGGATGAGGGAGGAGGGGACCAGATCAAGACAGAAGTAGAGAGGATGTTCATGGTAAAGAGAAAGACCTCCTCCTCAAAGGAGATGAGAGTAAAGGAGGAGAGGGTACAATGTGATGTTAAGGTACTTAGAGAAGTAGAGTAGGAAAGAAGAAGAAGCTTGCTGCAAAAAACTCTAGTAGAGGTAGAGTGTTTCAGGAGAGGATTTTCCTAGTAAATTATGGAGAGAGGTGCTCGGCTGAGAGGGGAGGGAGAGGAGCTGGTGTGGGAGGTTTGATAGGGAAGAAAAGGCCTGAAACAGATGCTATGGGAAATGGAAGACAGGCAGTCAATTTGAGCAGACTAATTGGGTTGCCATGAAGCAATGATGGTCCAGTTGAGATTAGTTGGCCCATTTGCAAGTCTGTGTCACTTCCTCTAGAACCATCAAGTAGTTAACGAGTTGGAACAGCGGAGGTAAATGGTGGAAGTAATCCCGAACTGGGGCTTGGGAAGACATGAGCAACAATAGGACAAGGGGGAAAAGGCAGCCACAGCAGCAGATATTGTCAAATTGAATTGTCTCACAGTTGAGATTGAAAAAAGTCAAAGTAAGTAAGAGAAGTCAAAGTTAGTAAGATGCCCTGGGAAAGCACAGAGGGGCTATCAGTCATGGTAAGAAAATTAAAATTAGGAGGAGACATCGGGAGAGAGAGAGAATGATAGGAGGATAGCCCACTGATGGACAGCTGAGGGGGCACAATGGTTAGAACACTAGGACTGGAGTCAGACGAGTTCAAATATGGCATCAGACACTTCCTATACGATCTTGGGCAATTTACTTAACTTCTCTCTGCCTCAGTTTCCCCAACTGTAATGAGTTATATTAATAGCACCTACCTCCCAGGGGTATTTTAATAATCAAGTGTAATAATATGTATAAAATGCCTGGTATAGGAGGTATATACTTCCTAACTATTATTTATTATTATTATTATTATTATTATTATTACTGTTTCCTAACCTAAGAAAAACTATTCTTGACATCAGATCCTGATACCAATGCTTCTTCCTGCTTGTTTAATTCTGGGGAAATTACTAAGCTCTCTGAATCTCAGTTTTTTCATCTATAAAATGGGAATAGTAATACTTGTACTTTTGACCTCACTCAACTAGCAGATAGTTGTGAAGAAAGTGCTTTACAAACCTTAAAAGCTCTATAGACAATAAATCATTGTAATAAGGAATTCCTGCCAAAGCAGAAATTGAGCTAAGAGAATGGATTACTTACAGAGAATCATTTGAAGGAACAGACAACTTTAACTATGGATAGGTTCTGATAAAAGGCGAGGTAAAATTAGGAAATTCAGAATCCTGCTTGCCTCAGTACTATTCTTCCAGAACTCTCATATTTTTGAAATTCTGAAAAAAATCAAAGCTGTAAGAGTACATGTAATATTCTGGCTTGCAGTATGACCTTAGACACATGACCTCATTGGGTCCCATTTTCTTCTGTAAAATATGAATGTCTATTTTGACTAAATAATCTCAAATCAATCAAAAGTAATTGATTAGGTGCTCTAAGGTAACTCCCAGCTCCAATATTCTATGATTTTATGATATTTCTGATTATGCCCGAAAAAAGATAATGCCTCCCCCAAAAAAGTACAATTTATGTGATCTCAGCTAGTAATTCCTTTCTTGTCTACAGAATCCTTATAAATAAAAAAAGAGGTTGAAGGATTGGTTAACTAGACACTACACTCTAAGTTTTCTTCTGGTTTTTTAATGTCATGATTCTGTGGCTCCTTATGTCCTCCATGGCTTCCGTAGAACACAGAATTTAATGAATAAATAAATTGACTAAACCATTTTTTTTTTTCTGAGAACAAGGACACATTGAAGTAACTACCACCAGAAAAAGCACCAGAGGGATCATTATAATCTCTGTGAGCAAATGCCATGTTTTATTCTTCTTTTGAATATTTCTACTGGCCCTACCTAACACAATATCCTTTTTGAGGGTAGGAGGTACCCATTCTCTAAAGATAAATATATGCTCTGGAATGGAAGCTATTTGAGGGTAAATATTGCTCTGAAGAATGCTAAGGTCAATGGCATCTAAGAGTGTATTGGATTTAGGGAGAAGGGAGAGAATGACTAGGAACTAAGGGAAGCACAGAAAATCAAATAACTTCTGGCACTAATAGGACTTTTGCAGAGATCTACAATTCCACTAATGTACCAAAAACCTTTTTTTTTTTTTTTTTTAAATCTCTTTTTCCTACCAGGTAACATTTTCCAAGAGGTATCATGGTGTTCAGATTTGGAGGTGCTGGGCCAAAGCTCTTATATCCATTCCCCTGATAGACCCAAACCATCAGCCTCCCCTACCTGCTGAGAGACCAAAAAGAGTTTCATTGAAAGCCGGTCCTTTTTTGTGTTTATTTGTTTTTGTCCTTCATACATCCATTGACACTGTTGATCTCTGGTTAAATAACCATGGCTCTCTACATCTGGTTCAATTTCTTTAAAATGGCTAGGTTCTCATTGTTTCCCTTCCCTCAGGGATAGCTTCCCTCGTTCTTGCCAAGGCAGATGACCCAGTGCCAGCAGGAAAGAGCCCCGGGAAGTCCCCACAGCCTTATTCCCCAGGTGGGTTTTGAACTGATTGCATCAGAGATTGCTGGGTCAGTGCATTCATTGGGAACTTTTCAAGCCTCTGAGGTACCTTGTTGGGAAGAGTGCAAGGTTCTGGCTAGTTTTAAGTGTAATTAAAAGATTTTTCTTTCTCTTCCCTCCCCCCCCCCCTTCCATCTTTGAAATATAGTTCCTCTGGTTTTTTTCCAAAAGAAAATGCTTACAGCAGATGCAAATCCTCTTTGCTTCTGTGGCCTGGTTTATCTCTGATAGCATTTCCACAGTCCAGAAAGGTTTTTAATGGGATGTGGAAAATGTCTTTCCCCCCAAACACTAATAACAATAATAATAATAATAAAGTCCAGACCTTTTTTTAAAAAAAATTCCCTTCAAATTGCTTTTTATAACACATTCAGCATTTTCAGGGACATAATTAAAACATCAAACAGTTTTCCTGCTGGTTATGCTAAAATTTGAATACTTGAGTCAGCCTCTATTATTAGAAATTAAAATGGACTAGAGTATTTATTAAGAAGATCCTCTTAAATAACTATTCAATCAGATTTGTTCTGTTTTGTATAAAGACAAGCTCCATGTGAAAATATCTGTTTTTTAATAAAGTTTATAATGACTAACATGAGAATACATTTTCAAAATTGAAAAAATATATTTTCATTCACTATTTTCTCAATTTAATGTGCCTAATTTTCCCATACAACTCCATCCCTAAGGGGGGAAAAAGCAGAAAAAAAAAGTCCATTACCAATACATGAAGCTCCCTGTAGTCTGCTCTCTTTGGATGTAATTGCTATCAAGGAGGTTGGTAGCAGGGTAATTTTAGTTCAAATGAGTACATAGCCTGAAAAAGGATAAATTAACCTTTGTAGGGCTGAAATTAGATCCCAGTGAGGGATTGTTCTAACTAAATGTATGTTCAGTTTGTTTAAAAAAAAAAAGTTGGCCAGTGAACAGTTGGTAAAATATAGGAGAAATGATGGAAATAAAAGTAATAAGTAGGCTGGGAAGGATGAAAGCCAAAGGTTTTCATCTTTCTTTAGGTAGTTTCTGCTAATTTTTCAAGGTTTCTGTAACATTGCTGTAGCTGTATAAATAGCTTGACAATAATATTAGTTCACAGTTAGTGGGATAGAAACACTGTGTTTCGATGGAGAATGGGCAAGCTTCAAAATCAGAAGAATCTAGATTCAGGTTCTACCTCTAACATATATTGGCTGTGTAACTCTAGGCAAGTCACTTAATTTCTTGGTGTTCTTTTTTTTTTTTTTTCAATAATTTTTTTTATTATTAATGCTTTTTATTTGCAAAACATATGTATGGGTAATTACTAAACATTAACCCTTACAAAGCTTTCTGCTACAAATTTTTCCCTCCTACTCCCCACCCCTCCCCTAGATAGCAGGATATCCACTACATTAATTTCTCAGTGTTCTTGACAGCTCTCTAAGAGTACAATTTACAGGCACAGTGCCAACCTGCATCGGTAGAGGGCATTTCCTCACTCAGAGAGCAATCTATAGACCAATGCTATCACAGGTCCAGTTCGAATCCCTATTTAGTGGATATACATCTAAACTTGGAGTCAAACAGAACAAGGTTCAAATCCACTTACTAAATAATTGCTACAAGTCACTCAAACCTTACTGAGACTCAATTTCCTTATCTGTAATGTGAAGATAATAGCTATTGCACCTAGCTCATAGAATTATTGGATCAAAGAAGAAATATGCTACATAAAATGTCCTGCAAAGCTTAACATATATAAATGTTAATTATCATTAGAATGAATGATTATCACTACCATCATTATTATTATTGATGGTTGTGGCTGATAAAGTTTCACACCCTGTGAAAAATAATGTATATTATCACCATGCTTATTTTACAAATGAAAAAAGTGAGCTCTAGGCAAGGTTGCTGGGTGGGTCTCATTTCCTTTTCTGTAAAATAAAAAGGTTTCTGTAAAAATAAAAAAATAAAATAAAATAAAAATTTTCTTTTCTCTAAAATAAAAAAAAGTAAAAAGTAAAAAAAAAAAAAAGAGAATTTTTAAAGTACTTTCTAGAACTAGATCTATGCCCTTGGGATCCTGAGAGTCTTTAAAGAACAAAATAGAAAATGCCAAAGTCTACCTATGTGTCCAGAACTATTACCCAAAGCTGAAGAATCAAAGAAAACCCTCAAAGAACTTACAATCTAAGAGGAGGCAATAGACACGAACAATAGGAGAGAAGGATCTTAAGAATAGTCTAAATGTGAGTTGGAGCAGTGGATATAGTACCAGCCCTGAAGTCAACAGGACCTGAGTTCAAATCTGGTCTCAGACACTTAACATTCCCTAGCTGTGTGACCCTGGGCAAGTCACTTAACCCCAATTGCCTCAGCAAAAAGCAAAAAAAAAAAAAAAAAAAAATAGAATAAGTGATAGAAGGAGTTCAAAAACATTTCTGGATTGGGAGGAAGGGTTACTGAAGGAATAGTGCTTGAGAAAGTCTTACAAGTGAAATCTTAATCTTCTTTACAAAGGTCTATAGGTCTCTAAAAGTGTTAGCCTAATTGGGGATTTGTAGCTTGTCACAAATGCTAAAAGTAGCCTCATCTCTAAGAATTAGTCTCAAATTCAGTCCCCACAATTCCTTGGAGTCAAGAAGGAATGAGCAAACATTTATTTGGTACTATTATCTGAAAGGCCCATGTTAGGTACTGGGGGGCTAGAGGGAGAGGAATCATGGTCAGATAAGGTCTCATTATGTGATAGTGTGGTCAGAATAAGTTTATTGGAAGCAATAGGATTTATTCACAAAGTTAAGGGCTTGAGGGGAGAGTTCAAGGTAAATAATACTTTGTTAACAAGCAAAAGCAGGGAAGAAAAGAGAGAAAAAGGGGGACAGCCAGGAAACTACATTCCTTGGCTGGGGATTTATTGGCTCATGGAAGACAGAAAACAGATAGTTTCATTAGAAAGAGAGAGAAATCTCCTGTGACTGGTTCCTTCTTCTCTCCACACCCTCTGTCCTTTTTAAGTACATCTTGGTCCCCGGCCCCTTTCCAATTCACTGCTGCTGGCCAGTTTTATTTTGGGAGGAACCAAGGCTTGGGAAAACCATGCTGCCAAATTCTTTTCAATGAAAGTCTTGTGGCTTCCCTGCTCCCCCCAATCTCTACCCACGCTTGGACCCACCCAAACCACTGGACTGTAGGTTAAGAAGCTCAAATCCAGGTGCAGAGCCCACCTGCTAATAGGCCTCTTCCCCAGATTCGACCTGCCTAAAGGATTAAAAAAAATAATAAATGAAGAGGGAGAGGAGAGCAAAAGGGAGGGAGTACTTGAATACATTTCTGAAGCCTAAGAATTTTGTTGCACTACTATCCACCGAAGTAAAAACATCTCCAAGAGTATTCCCTGGAGCCTGAGACTGTTCTCTCATCACACAGGGTTCAAAGACAATGTAAGGCATGAAGCGTAGCTGAAAGTGTCTGTATATAATAATGTCTGTATGATGTTGTTTTGTTTCTGCCTTGCCTTTACCTGAGATATCTGAAGACATTGTTCGAGGCAATGAAAAAATATGAATAATGTGAGGCCTTGAGATCAAAAATCACTTTTTTTTTTTATTTCCATGGTTGTTAGTAGCCGATATCCCACACACATCTCTTCATTTCTAAAGAGGCAGGGAAATGCTGGAGAGATTAGGGAAGGGACATTTTCTAATGTTTATTATTGTTATTATGAGCTCTTCTTGATTCTTGAAGATGTTGAGAGTGTTTGATGCGGCAAAACCAATCATTGGAAGAAAAAACCCTGCAATTTAAATATGAGATAAAAGAAGGTTTGCATATATGCATGACACAGAGCTGAATAAATTATTTACCACCTTCGAGAATAGCCCTAGCCACTGAGTGGTTGAAGACCACACATAGATGCTGCCAGAACTGAAGAACGGTCCTAGGTCCAGAATCTAAAAGAGGTCCTCCATCCAGGCACAGACATTATTAGTCCACCCTTTGAAATGATGGGCAGCTGGTCTCCGCTTTTCACCCCTTGACACTTTCCTTCTTGGCTCATTTGAACGATACCTGCTATAAATTACTACCTTCCATCTTACCACCTTTCCTGGCTCATTTGATGATTTCTGCAGGTGTTCAGACAGAAAGGCAGCAACACGAATGCAATTAGGATTTCACTCAGTGGTGATCTACTTACTGTAAGGAGCAATGTCCAGGATTGCATCCCATCGTAAAGCTAATATTCCCTATAATAGAAAGAGTCCTAGGTTAGGAGTCGGAATACCAAAATTCTAATTCTTACTTTGCCAACACCAGCTGTATGACCAGGGCAGGGTGGCTGTAAGAATCAAATGAGTCCTTCGGATGATAGATGTAGAGTTGGAAAGGTCCTTCAAGGTCATCAAGTTCAACTTACTCCCTCATTTTTTAGATGAGAGAACTGAAGCTCAGAGAGAAGGATTGATTTGCCTAAAATAACATATCAGAGTATCAGAAACAGAAGTTGAACTTAGGGCTTCTGACTCTACATCTAACACTATTTTCAATGCATCCCCCTGTTTCCCTATCAATTTCTATAAAAAGGGCTTTGAAAATTCAAAAAGGTTATACAAATACAACGCATTGTTCTATATTTTTTTTACATTTATATGTATCATAATAATCAATATACTAACAAATGTATGTGGATATAGTATTTTAATAACAAAATAACCCTCCTGTATTTCTGTCCTTTTCTTGAATCTCACTGCAATCCAAAATATTAATCACCTGATGGCCAACACTTTGGTAATGACCCACTCACTTTATTCCATATTATGTTATTTTACATTCATATATATCATAGTAATCAATATACTAATAAATGCATGTGAATGCAGTACTTTAATAACAAAATAACCCTCCTGTATTTCTGTCCTTTTCTTGAATCTCACTGCAATCCAAAATATTAATCACTTGATGGCCAACACTTTGGCAATGACCCACTCATTGTATTTAGCTAGTACAGTTTTTGAGCAGGCGATACATAGTTTGATAGCATTCCTATATTCTAAGCCAATGGTTCCCAAACTTTTTGGTCTCAGAACCCATCTGTTCTCTTAAAAGTCATTGGAAGTTCCCCTAAAGAGACTTTGTTCATAGAGGTTATATATTGCTTTTACTATATTAGATATTACAGCATCTCTCTGGAATCATGCTTAGAGAACTGCCACCCTAAGTATTTCCAGTTAGGTAGGTTGTGTTAGACTTGGCACTCTGCTGCCATAGCCTTTGAAACCCAGCTCCAAGCCATGATGAAAATCTGCTAAGTGATGAAGCTCATAGAAGGTTAGATTTATCAGGAAAACCTGAATACAAATCCCATTTCAGATACTTAGTAGTTGTCTGACCGTGTGCAATTCACATTACTTTCTCTGTCTCAATTTCTTTATTTGTAAGATGTGGATAATAATGGCGCTTACATTGCAGGATCATTACCAGGATCAAATGGGGTAATATGTAAAGCATTTTGCAAACTTGAAAGCACTATATAAATAATAATAGTGATGGTGATGATGTTAATGTTGTTCCATCGTTTCAGTCATGTCCAACTTTCAATGACCCATTTTAGAGTTTTCTTAGCCAAGATCCTGGAGTAGGCTGACATGACTTCAGTATATTTTTTAAAATGAGGAAAGCCAATCATATGATGGGAACAAAAAGTCACAGATATCCATTTCCTGTGTCCATTAAACACTAAAAGAACAAGAGGAAGGATTCAATCTAGATAGGGCAGCTCCTTTGTAGAAGTTGTATGAGAAAACACAAATAAGAATTTCACAAGATGAAGAAATATTGGTGGGCCTTGACCTGCTCACATTATAGAGCCACTGAAGCATCAGTAATAATCATGACTTGGGCCTGCATAGAATCATAGAGCTAGAAAGGACTTTGATGCTTATGAGCCCCCCTACTATTTCAGCAACCTTGGACATCTAGATATTCCAAAAAATTATAGATTTAAAACTAGAAGGGGTTTTTCACGGTCAACTCCCTTACTTTACAGATTCAGTAACCAAGGTTACATAACTTACTCAGGGTCTCACAGTTAGTATCCAAGGTAGCGTTTGACTCCAGAAGTTTATTTCTCCCATTTAAAAATTCTATTTTATTCAGAGCACTCCTTTCCTGGAATGATTCCTAAGCAATTGATGGCTATCTCCAGTCGCCCTGACCTGTCTTACCTTTGGACTTGATGACTTTGTACAGTTTTGCCTCACTCAAATCCAATTTCAAGATCTTTCAAATCTTTGAAATTCTTCTTAAGTTAGAGCTTGATGCAAGCAATGCAATGTCACTTGCAAACTAGAGCACTTGTAAGGACATCACTATATCTAGGCCCTCCATTCAGGATAATCTCATTAATTGGGTTTCTTGGAAAGCTTTCTACAGACTCTCCCCCCCTTTACTATGTCTTACCCCCTGACTAGATCCTTTTTAGAAAACTTATGAGGGAACATGTACAAGAATTACATCAGATGAAGGGATTATATATACATCAATGTATTTGCTGATAGATGAAATTATCCAAGAGTTTCAAAGAAGTATGAGAAAAAGCTTACTAGATTGTTGAGAAGAGAGTGGTCACTTCTAGTCGAAGGAATTTAGGGAAGGCTTCATGGAGAAGATGGCATTTGAAATTGACTTTGCTATTTAGGAAGAATTTAAAAGATTAGAGATAATGGAATATTCAAAGAATGAAAGACAAAATGAATAAGTACACAATGGTGGAAAATGTGAGGTGGGTTTAAACTAGGAGTCTGAAACTATTATCCCTGGGCCAAATCTATCTATCATCTGTTGTTTTTCTTTTTAAATATTGTGGAAATGCAGTCAGGATTTTACAAGACCGAGAAACTTCTAGTCCAAAAGACAGTAGATCTTGGAACATTTTATTTCAAAGAGCAAAATAGCTGGAGTTGAACCAACTAATAACTTACCCAGAAAAGTTGAGTAAAAACCTGGATAAAAATAAAACCAGTTATTTTACAAAAAAAATTTTTTACAGATTTTACAAAGACTTCCAGGTGTTTGTAACCAAAAGAGTTACATTGCATTACAGAATGCAATGCAAAATTTAATATAAAAGATTCAAAAGAAATATGAGGGAGAGGATTCTGGAAAGATGGTGGAGTAGTAAATCAGAAATGTTAAGCTCTAGGGATCTCCTCCACAAACAAGATAAAATAGCTCCTTAGAGTGAATGCAGAGTGATAAAAATAAGCAAGAGTTGGGGAAGAACAGTAGACTTTTGGGGACAACTGAAAAAGATCTGAAGAAAAATACCACAACTGTAGTTTGACCTTAGGTAAGTGTAAACACCTCCAGGCTACCCACTGAAAACTATAAGTATGAGCCTGGGGTTACCTGGATTGGATAGTAGCCCCAGCCCCAGCCACAGGAATTTTCACCTCCAGGATAGTGTGAGAAATCAGGTATTTGAGTCTGGGAACATTGAGGGAACCCTCTGCTGATAAGGGACATTAGGCCCAGCTATGCTGCCCAGGTATGCTTTGGGCAAGAAGGAATCAGCATTCACTCAATGAGTGCAGAAGCAGTGTCGCAAGGTAACTGCTGGCTGTGGACACTTGCAAGAAAACAGATTTTTTGGTTTTCATTCCAGGCCAGAGGAGAGGGAACTGAAGGAGGACCAGAGACTGGGGGACCAGAGGCCAGAGCATCATCCCCCATTCCCCAGGACTAGATGGGTATTACACCAACAAGTTGTTATTTTTAAAAAATGAATAGGAAAAGGAGAAAGAATCCAATCATTTACAGTTATTATTGGAATAGAGAAGACCTGGGTTCATCTTCAGAGAAGAGTACAGAAGCCTAAAAAAAAAAAAAAAAAAGGCTTCTCCTAGGCCAAAGAGTATGATTAAATGGTCACCTACACAAAAATAGTCATAGGAGAACTCAAAAAAGACTTTTAAAAATCAAGTAAGGAAATAAAAAAGAATAATCTGAGAATGGAAAGTCAACCAACTGGAAAAGGAGATCCAAAATCTTAAGGAAAAAAACAACTCCTTGAAAACTAGAATTGGGCAAGGGGAAGTCAGTGAAACCATAAGAGATCAAGAAATAGTAAAACAAAATATAAAGAATGAAAAATTGAAGACAATGTGAGACATAAAAAAACAACTGATCTAGAGAACAGATCAAGAAAAAAAAGAAGAAAAATCAGACTATCTTAAAGCTACAATAAAAAAAAGAATCTTGATATCACAATACAAAGAATAATTAAAGAAAATTGTTCTGAAGTGTTAGAACAAGAAGGGAAAACAGAAATAGAAAAAATCCACAAATCACCATCTGAAAGAGATCCTACAAGGAAAACTTTCAAAAGCATCATAGCCAAATTCTGAAACCCCCAAGTCAAGGAGAAAATATTATGATCAACAAGAGAAAAAAAAAACAATTAAATATAGCAAATCCACACTTAGAAGAACCCAAAACTTAACAATGGCTACATTAAAAAAGTACAAATCTTAGAACACTATATACATATCAAAGAGCAAAAGAACTAGGATTTCAGCAGAAAATATCATATCCAGCAAAGGTAAGCATAATCCTGAAAAAAAGATGGATATTCAATAAATTGCCAGACTTTCAGAATTTTGTTGCAAAAGACCTGATCTTAATTTTTAAAAATACTTTATCCAAGAGGTAAACATCAAAGACTAATTACAAGAGACTTAGTATGAACAAATTGTTTATGTTTTATACATGGAAATATAAACTGTACATCTAAGATTAGTCATTAGTAATTGAGTAGTTAGAAAAATAGGTTAGCACTGAGTATGTGATTCTAAAAAGCAAAATTGTAGGAAAAGGTAGAAAGTGTAATTGTACAACTGAGATGCAAGAAGAAGAACTGACACAAGGGAATTAGAGGGGGAAGAAGGATATTGGGAATGGGTTAAGAGGGAAATACACACACACATATCCAGATGAGTATAAAAATTTTCTAAATTCAGAAAGAAATAAGAGGGTAAAGGGACGGGGAGAGGGAAGAGGATAAGGCAAGGATTTTTAGAAGGAAGCCTACTCATAGCAGATCAGGGTTAAAGAGAGAACAACATATACATTTAGAAGAGAATAAACATCTTCTAAATTTATCTTAAAAATATGAGAGAAAGGGAATAAGATAAGGATATAGTTTAAGTAATAGAAGGGCAAGGTAGTAGATAGAAGTAAAACAGAGGAGTCAAGAGACATAGGAAATAAAAAACACATAAAGAAAATAAAGATCAGGAATAGAATTCATTAGGTTAAAAAAAAGCAGGGCTGGCAATCATGATCTCAGACAAAGTTAAAGAGAAAATAAATTTAATTAAATCGAAAAATTATCACGCCAGCCATATTAATCAGATTTTAGACTATTTAAAATAACTAGCTTTTTTTGTATTTTGCTAAACTGCTCATTTGTTTATGATTGCTAAATTCAAAATTAAAAAGAAAGTTTTGTTTTGTCTTAACGTAAGAAATTTTCTCAGAATGAGGAAACATCCATGCTAATCTCAGCTCTATTGCTTTGAAACTTTGTTAAAATCACTTCCCCACTTTAGGCCTATGCTTTTACCTGTAAGATTGAGGTGGAGGAACGGGTAAATGGGACAATCTCTAAGTCCCTTTCAGCTTTTAAATTCTGTACTTCTATAAATGCTTGGAAGCCATTAGCAGTAGAAGTCTTTTCTGTCTGTAGCTGCTTGACATGTATGAACAAGTATGTAGATGTAAATGTCTACAAGCTGAAGACACAAACACTCAGGGTGTTTACATTTCTTTTTACAATGAACTGTGTGTGAAACAGAAAATTCAGAATCCTCAAGAGCTTAGGATGTCTGGATTCTGATTTTTTTTTTAAACTTATAGTTTGGGTGGTTTTTTTGGTTTTTTTTTTGTTGTTTTTTTTTGAAGCATAAACTCAAAACCTGTGTATCTCATCTGGGGATAATAGACGGAGTAGCTGAAGGCAATACTGAGGACCAGACTTGGCAGCAAATGTGAAAATGTTAAAACTCAGTCATTCTTGATTGGAACTTAAGGGAAAGTAGCCCAAGCAATCTGTGTTACTTCAAATAGGAGGAAAACTGGTGCCCAAGTTGGAGGGAGCTCTGACCCTTTTTGGGGGGCCCTCTCAGGGAGGATGCTCCCCTCCCCTCTCATCCTCTAGATCAGGGTTGTCTGGTGGGTGGTCTTTACTGAGATACAAAGAACATTCCTGAAACCTGACTAACCAGATACCAATCACCTAATATCTCCTCTTACTCAGGGCGTGTGCCTCAGCTGTGAGCTGGGGTGTTTTGGACCTTAGGAATGGAGTTGACCTGGTCAACCATCCTTAGAGTGAAGAGCGGGGTGACAGCCTACTCTGAGGCTGGACCTGCTTGGACCTGAAAGTTAAATTAGTCAGATGCCCAAAGCCCTCAGGGCTAGTGATTTAACACTCCTTTGAGCACAGAGACTTGAATTTGCATATAGTAGGCCCTGGATAATTGAATTAAATTGAATTGAGCTCAGAGAGAGAGATCTGAGCTTGTGAGAGTTTTTTTTTAATCAACAGCATCAATAGAAGAAAAATGTCTTAATCATATAACCTATTGCCATACAGGATGTCCCAAAAAGTTTTAGTGCAGTTTTAACTTTAATTTTATCCCGTTTAATGATGAGGAGTCTGAGACTCAGATTAAATGACTTGCATTAAATGATTAAATGACACAGAGAAAATAATGTATCAGAGGCAAGTCTTCCTACCTATCCACTAAGCAGGAATACTTCCTTCTGAAGAATTTAGGTGGAACAAGTGGAATTAATCTAGTTTGTACATGGATCAGTAATCTTGTATTTGGCCCTGAGGGTAATGATTTAAAAAATGGAGAACATATTGCTTACTTTCACAGAGTTTACAATCTAACAGGAGATGGAGAATAGGAATGGTGCTATGCTATATTTCTCTGAGGGCTTTCCTTACAACCACCCTGAGGATTAGGCAGAGATTAAGTCTGCTCAGGTTTGCTCTCTTAGCAAGATGTGGAAGCCAGGATAGCTCCTCTGCTCTCTCCTGACTCCAAGCTCAACTTTGACTAGAGCACACTGCCCCACTAATACATGAAACTAATAAATATGTAAAGAAATTCCACGAATAAGACATTCCATCTCTTGGCTCCCAGTATTCTTTCTGGCTGTCCCTCCATACTTGGAATGCTCTTTCTCCTCCACACTTACTGACTTCCTTCAAGTCCCAACTAAAATCCTATCTTCTGAAGGAAGTCATTTCCAATCCTTCTTAATTATCTTGATCTCCCCCTATTAGTTATTTCCTACTTATCTTGTATAAAATTTGTTTTGTATATATTTATTTGCATTTTTTTTCTTCTATCCCACCATCCAATTAGATTGAAAGCTTTCTGAAACCAACTCTTTCTACATTCCCAGCACTTAGCACAGTGCCTGACACATAGTATAGACAAATAAATGTTTGTTAATTGACTATTCTAAACACCCAGGACATTTACTCTCTGTAGTACAGAGCTCACATAATAATGAATCGTTTCATTTGCTAGTCTTTCATATGTATTAGTTTAATTTTCCCAGCCATGGTGTTAACTCCTTTAGAGGCAAAGGCTATATCTTACACAGAAAAATCTTAGAAAAAAAAGAAAAAAAGAAAAAAAAAGAAAAAAAAGAAAAAAGAAAAAAGAAAACAAAAAAATTAAAAAAATTAAAAAAGAAAGAAAACCAAAAAAAATTAAAAATTAAAAAATTAAAAAAGAAAAGAAAAATCTTAGTATTCTAAAACCATTTTTCTGCCCTTAGGCTTTACACAAGCCACACAAATGTCCCAAAGAATATCTAGGGCACAGGTGGCAGTGTCTACCACCATAATGCGGCACTGACCTGTGTCTCTTTGTCATTTTTCTTTGGCAGCTCAACTTTTCCATTCCCTTTTTCTTCTAATTTTCTTCTCTTTTCTATCTCCTGTCACTTTTTCCAAACTTCCATGTTTTAGCATGGAAAAACTTTCTTCTGTTAGATATCAACAACCAATCAGAGCTCTCCTTTACATCTGATTAGTGAATGAACCAATAATGGTTCCCAGGGAAGAAAGGAGGTTAACTTCCAGGTCTTTGGCCTTTCCTGGATGATTCTGCAGGCTCAAAGCTTTTCTCCTTTGTCCGAAGGGCTTTCTTCCTCTTCTCCCCCCAACCAACTTTTGCAAGTCTGGCACTATTTTCAGATATCAAGTTAGGAGTTTGTCTGTATCTCCTGTAAGATTTTAAGAGATAGAAAGGATCTTAGAGGTCATTTAATCCGATCACCTAATTTTAAGATAAGAAAAGTGAGGTCCATAGAGGTTAAGTGAGTGAAAAAGCCAGGATTCTAGGCTGTCTACATACTGTATGACAGCTGCCTTGAGAGTTCTTCATAGGCTGGAAAGCCTCTTAATTAGGGATTGCTAATTGATCAAGCATTTATTGAATTATAGACTTATTGAGTACTTTTCACTGGACCAAGTTGGCTTTTTTTTTTTTTTTTTTTTTTTTTGGCTTCTAAGCCCAACCATTGCGTGATAAGATATGATTTGCTGAAATATCCCCCAACTAATCCAAAGGTAGGATGAGGTTTAATGGGAATTGAAAGTTCTTAGTTTGGGTTTATTTTCTTTTTCTTTTTTTTGTTTAAATTTACTAAAGACATTTGACATCTGAAGCTTTTAGAACCAAGGACTTGGTCTTTGTGACCTGGCCCCGTGGGCGGCAATGTACCCAGAGAACCACTCCACCATTGCCAAGGGTACTCCTCTGGCCCTGTGCATATAATTAGTGCAGCCAAGGAGCAAACAAATATTTGCCTACTGTTCCATCTGCATGGTTCTCATGGAGGCCGGGGAGCCGGGGACTGACTCTCTCTCAACTGAGGTGCACGCCTGTGACTGGGGAGACATATGGGGAAGATAAAAATGCTGGCTGGTGGAAGAAATGCTCTCACACTCTGTGAACCGCCTCTGATTTGCAAATGAAATTTCTTCCCACAGACAAAGCAGGCAGCATCAGGCTCTGATTGAAGAGCCAACTCCTCAAAGTCTCAAAGTCAGCAGCGGCCGCCAAACCTCCAGCCACCGAAGGCGGAGGCAGAGATGGAAATAATGAACTGCATTAGCTAAGAACCGTCTCTATTAGACAGCTGTTAGGGTCAGAAGGAAACCAGAAAGGAGATACCAAGAGGAAACATGGGCTCCCCAGAATAATTGTGGTGCAATTAATAACCACGGAATCACCATCCTCGGTGGATCGAGTAATATGTGAAGGCAAGTTCAGCTCTTGAGTCACTCACGGGGAAGAACAGCCCGTGATTCCCCTTCCAAACTTTGTGTCCACAAGGCATAATGAAACATCCTCAAAAGATGGATCGAGGGGCAGCTAGGTGGCACAGTGGATAGAGTATCAGCCCTGAAGTCAGGGGGACCTGAGTTCAAATCTGGTCTCAGACACTTAACTTTCCCTAGCTGTGTGACCCTGGGCAAGTCACAACCCCAATTGCCTCAGCAAAAAGCAAAAAAAAAAAAAAAAAAAAAA